>MU683683.1:25949-82872 GCA_026770625.1 Nicotiana glauca
TATATATATATATATATATATATATATATATATTTGAATTTGCTATGAGAAAGTCTTTGAGTAATGATTCAACAAAACATACTTTACGGATAAGGTTATCTAATAGAAATCTTAATAATTGTTAAATGAAAACAAATGTAGTTTAAATTCATGTGTAGATAATATCAATAACTAAAACTAAAATTAAATATATCATATTTGAAACAAAATAAAAGTAGTTCCAAATAATTATTTATTATAAGTAAAATGCTAAATAAAAAAATCAACTAAAGTATTGTAGTAAAAAATGCATATAAGAGGATGACAGGGATTATGTGAGGAATTTATGATTATGAATAATTTGTAAAACAAATAAAGTAAATAATTATATAATGTTAAAAGTTATGGTTAGCAAATTTAAACCATGAACAAAGCTTATATATTGATTGTTTTTATTAGTGTTAACTAATATAACCATTCGAGGTGTCAAATATGTTAGCTTTCTTTCATGTAAGCTTTACAATATTATTTTATAATATGTTAAATCTTAAAATTATTTAATAAACTTGTGTATTCATGATTATATTTATCAATTGTCCGCGCATTGCGCGGGTACGTATACTAGTCTATATATTAATATACACGTACAGCACTATACTATCATTATCATATACGATTGAATCTTTATTTTGTCCATCTTAATAAAAAGATGTACTGCTCATGGGTCTTTATGTCCTCTTTTTCCTCCAAGCTGTCATCCTAACATTATTCAGCCTGCTCCGGCATGAGCTATACTCCTAGTTCATGTTGGACAAATGAGGAGACTCGGATAATTGATTGCCTCTTCAATTAAGCAACCAAAGATAAGGGCAATAATTCCAGTCCTCCCCATCATTTATTGTTCTATATACTTCTAAATCCTACACTGTCCACTCCTATCTGAGCCCAAACAAAATAAGTTATATTGCAAATAAACCATCTATATTTTTTAAGTATTTCACTTCACTCTCAACTAAACTCTAGACATCATCTCATGAGGACCTTATGTACGATAGGAAAAATAGTTCCTCTCCATCTGACGTGCTTAAAAAGGAGAATTATATTCATCCTTTACTGTTTTTGCTTTTTGAAAAAATTTATTAGACTCCATAACAGTTAATTTTTTGCTCAACTTTTTGTTCCATTAAATACGTAAGCCATCAATTCAGAAGGCAAATATGTATTACATAGACAAGATGGTCCAAAAACATGTCATTATGTTTTATTTTCAGGTTGTACTGAAAGGATGAAGGGAAAGTTGTATTTTAAGTCTTTCAAGAATGTCTCAGCTTCTTGATTGCAGATTAAGTGATAAGCTAAAATTTCTGCATAGAGCTTGGTTAAGAAATCATTCCCCTCAACCAAAGATCAAGAAGTTTTCCTGACAGTTTACCGACCCACATGATACTTACTGAATGTGCATTCTGAAATGTACGAGAATTTGTGAGATGAAGCATCCACATCATATGCATTGGTTATATAATTCTAATAGATAACTCAACAACTACATTAGTAGCATTCATCCTACCCGGCAGTACCCATTGATAATCTTGTCTTCCTTTATTTTTTCGATCTCTCTTATCATAGTTATGATCTTAATCAGACAAAGAAACTTAGAACTGACACTGACTGCAACAAACAAAGAAAATAAATGACCGTACCTATAGTTTCAATAACATTTTAAATCATTAGTACTATGACCCTGTTCTCAAGCAATATACTATTTTTTTATGAAAAACATTCAAACTCGTTTTCTCTAACAGATTTTTATCATTTCTTCATAATACAAATGTAAAAAGTAACCTACATGCAACAATACCAAAGATATCATATTGGCTGTCAGTATAACAGCCAAGGTCACCCATTAGTTTTCATGAAAATCAAATGCTATTAACCTCTACCCTTGCAGATCAGAAATTAAGTGATGAATGAACCACTGAACTGATTTCAGAAAGGAATGAAGTGAACAACAATAATGGAAAAAGGAAGGAAGAAAAAATTTAAATGGATCCCAATGACAACTGCTTTTTTTCCTTAGTTGTTTGGGAGATTTTCAGCAGTTTTTTTCAAGATTATACATTAGCATACCGTACCTGTAAAGCAGAATTGTAACAAATACCTGATCCATGTCTGAGAATACTAATTCCAGGTTGATTACATCAATATCAGATTTTGGATCAACCTTCCCATTCACATGGACAATGTCATTGTCCTCGAAACAACGTACCACCTGAAATAGTACACAAAAGCAGTTCCAGCAAGTGAGGAACAGAAAATGTATGGCGCTGAACTCTTCTAAAATCAACAAGGCAAAGTGTGCTGATAGAACACTTTTCTTCTCTTCACATGCACACAGACTAGGAGTGTAATATAAAAGCAAAGTAAAGCCTTATAACTCAAAGGAGAAAAGAAGGCCTTTGAATGATTTATTTATGATTATTTCTTGACGCTAATTGAGTAAGCACAGATCATTATCAGAAAACAATCTCAAGCTGACCATGGCAGTATTAAGTGATCCTTCGAAGGATGCTGCCTGGTGGAACACTTTCCTACTACCTACTTAGGTCTCCCCTTGGGTGATAGACACTGGACAACTGATATCGGGAATGTGATCATTGAAAAGTTTGAGAAAAGATTGGCATCATGGCAGCAGCAGTACCTTTAATGTTTTGGATAGTATAACTACCTATTCTATGTCCCTATTCTCAATCGCAGTCAAAGTGCAAAACAGCTTGACAAACTCAAATGATCTTTCCTATGGGAGGGTAGCAGTAAAAAACATAAGTTCCAATTAGTCAAATGGTCCAAAGTTACAATGCCCTAAGACACTTGGGGAGGCTTGGGGTTAAAGACCTGGCACTTCACAACAAAAGCATGCTTATGAAGTGGCACTGGAGGTATAACCAGGAGGAAGCTGGCTTTTGGAAAGAGATCATCCAAGCAAAGTATGGGACTTCTAGTCACTGGTGCACTAATGTGGTTAGAACACCATATGGAACTGGGTTGTGGAAGAGTATCATGAAACTTTGGGAGGATTTCACAAGAAACACATCACTGCAGGTGGGAAAAGGTGTACACATCCAATTCTGAAAGGACAAAAGGTTGGGGCACACTTAACTAAAAGAGGTCTATCCAAGATTATTCCTAATTGCAACCAATCCAGACTCTACTATTGCTCAAAACAGGGAGGGCAACACATGGAATCTAAACCTAAGAAGGGATCTTAATGAATGGGAGATAGAAGATCTGGCTTCACCTCTTGGAAGCATGCATAACAGCATAGTCACCAGCCATAGAAGAGACATAGAAGAGACAGACGTAAATGGGGCAACGGCAAAGAAGGTACTTACTCAGTCAAAGCAGGCTACTCCCCCTTGAGCTCCAATAAAGAAATGATTGATCAATAGCCTTAGAAATTAATCTGAATTCTGAAGAGCTAAGTTGCTACCAAAAGTTACCTGCTTTAGCTGGATCACTCTAAAGGGTGCTTGCTTAACACAGGACAATCTCGTCAGGAGAAATTTTCAACTACCTAATAGGTGTAACATATGCCTCTGCAAGTTTGAGGCAATTAACCATTTGTTTCTTCACTGCTCAGTTGCAACAGAGATGTGGAACATGTTCCTAACTCTTTTGGCCTGCATTGGTCTATGCCATATTGCCATGTAGTGTCAGGGAAGCTTTGGTGAGTTGGTGCTCATGGAAAGTTGAGAAAACCATCAAAAGCATTTGGGCTATGGTTCTTACTTGTATTTTGTGGTGCATATGGACTGAAAGGAATCACAGATGCTTTGATGGGGTTTCAACTGCCAATCATTCACTTAAAACCAAATGCTTAGTTAATCTTTTTAGCTGAGTTAATCTTACCCCTGTTTATAACCCTGAATCTTTTTTGGAATTTATCAGCTCGTTAGTCTTATGATAGATTTTTTGTTTGTTATATTTTGGGCCTTCTGTTTCTTTGTAACCTTTGCATCTTCTTGATGCCTTTTGTTAAAGATATTTCACTTATTTCATAAAAAAAAAAGGATGTTGCCTGGTGGAAAGGAAATTTGTTCATTTATTATCAAAAAGGGACACATCAACAACAACAACAACAACAATAACAACCCAGTATAATCCCACTATCACTTAGTGGGTTCTGGGGAAAAAAAAAGGGATACATCAAGATCTATATTTTATTTTCTCATATTTATACCAGGATCAAGTCACACTCTTCAATAATGTCAATCACATAGACTCATCATTACTTCCACGGAAGTGGGATCTATAAAAGTAACAAGGAATTCAACATAGAACAAGATTATAGATAATAATGACAAAGGCACTTCAAAGTATATAAAACCTGAAGTATGGAGTCCACTTCACGAATATGCGACAAGAACTTATTCCCCAGGCCCTGCCATAGAAATTTCTATAAAGCTATTGTCTTATCTTCAATTTATAAAGCCACAAGGATACAATAAGAAAAAGATTGACTTATATTAAATGATGCTAGAAACTTTAGGTATTGAGAATAAACCTCCCCTTGACTGGCTCCCTTTACAAGCCCAGCTATATCAACAAACTCTATTGACGCTGGGACTGCTCGTTTGGATTTGCTCAGATCAGAAAGAACATTGAGACGTGTATCAGGAACAGCAACAATCCCTACATTTGGCTCAATTGTGCAAAATGGAAAATTGGCAGCCTGAGCCTTCCCATTCTCAACCTGCAAGAACATAATGGTGTGTAATGGCTATTAGGATAAGTGACCAACTGCAAACATACCAGCAGATAATTAACGGAGTTATCTGACAGCAAACTCCACTAGTACAGTATTAAATTTCCAGCATATGTTATCACTTGTTAGCTTTACAGACTGGAATTCACATAGAATAGAGCACAGTAACATATTAATAGTAGTACATATGCAACTGACACTTACTACCGAACAAAAATTAAAGAACTGTCGAACATATGGACCAACTAATTAGCAATCAATATAAGTAATAGCGTCGATAATAATTGCATAAACAGTTCTATCAGTTAATGCTAGAGGGTTCTGGAGATACTTGAAGTTCAAGACAAAGCGTGATCTACATCAACAACCATAAAAAGAAGCAGCACTAGAATTTTGCTAGTTTAACACTTGAACTGACACCCAACTCCTCGAGCTATGATATTGAACTCCAATTATATATAAAGATGATCATCAATATCTAGCTTTAATACCCACTCAATCCACAGAATGCAAGTAAATACAGAAATTCTGCAATTAAGTTTTTCCAGCATGCAGAACTAGTAACACAATTATCAACTCAAAACCTCAGTTAGAATCCCAGTGGCTAGCAAATAATTCAAACAGATATACAATATGCATTTATCAGATAGAATAACATCAATTCAGTTCAGCTCACCAATAAAACTCGAGGAGCATCTGCAAATATATACAAAATCAATCTTCCAATGCAGAGGCTGTTCTATAGTGTGACATATGGGTTCACGTGAATCCAGCAGCTTTGAATTTATCATCTGCATTTATATATATTTGAATCCACTAAATATATACTATAAATATTTGAATTTGACTATGAGCCCCGTTATTATTATATATTAATTTGAGTTTTCTGTTGGAACCTATAAACTTCAAATCATGGACCAGGTATTTATGCGTGTTATTCACTATACTTGTAGTTCAATTTCTAAGCTTCTACGTCCAGTTTCTGAGCATTAATTGCATAAGCGGCATTTCAACAAATATGTGGTATACATTCACGTGAAGGAAAGATAGAAAGTAAACAGACTTACAACGGCGTTAAACAGCGTGGTCTTGCCGACATTGGGAAGGCCAACGATGCCGGCTCGCAAACTCATGCTTATCTTAGCAACGGAGAACCGCCTTTTGACGAGAAAGACATGATGCGCGGGTTCCGAGAGTCTTAAAGAGGTATTAAAGAGAGAAGACTTGAGCGGAACTGCCATGGAAGGAAGAAGGTGAGAGCAAGCCATTCTCGCCATTACCAAATGAAGTGCTTGTTGAGTGGAAGAACTGTTTTAAGTGGAGGACACACGCGCAGAGTTGGGCTTAGGCTATCTATCGCGGCGCTGCTAATCTTTCACGGGTAGCTGCTCACCAAGCGGGTACAGTCCAAAGCATCATGCCAAATTGAACCGACTAACCAAATCAAACAAAGAAAAAAATGGACTTAGTTTGATTTGGTGTTGAAAAATAAAAAATGATAGCTCTTAGTTTGATTTGGCATTAACAAAAAATAAATCAAATCGAATCTAAAACAAACCGACATTATATATAAATAAATTTTAAAAATTTTATACATAAAAAATAATCATTAAAATCTAACTTGTAAGTATTTTCTAAACTATTTTATAGTTTTCAATGTCTTGAGATATTATTTATTTGTGGACTTGTAAATTCACTATCCACTAAGTAAATTCTATCTACATAACCTAAATATCAAGCCCAAACTAAAACCCAACAAGACAAAAAATAATAAAATAGATTATTCCATAATTTCCCTATGTTCCAATTCCAAAATCAAAGAATCTCAAATATTGAAAACTCTTCCCCCACATCACACAAGCTTCGTGCTTGTCATTTTGCTCACATAATTGGTGATTATTTTAGTGTTGAGGTTTATCAAGTTTATAGTGCTTTGATTTGTCACATGTTTGTTGTCATTTTCTATTATGGAAGGTCTTGGAATTATAATTTATACGAATAATTGGTATTCCTCATATATTATTAAGAAAAATAGTAATCATGCGGATAATTAGTGATTATTTGATCTCTTTTTCAAGAATAATATAACTAAAAAGGAAAACCGAAAAAAAAAACGAAAAAGTCGACTAAAACCGAAACCGAAAAAATTGAATTTATGTTGGTTTGATTTGATTATGAATTTAGTAAATCGACATAATTGATTTGATTTTGGTTTAATAAAAAGTCGAACCAAACCACCTCATGTACACCCTTACTGCTCACAGCTTGGGATATTTTAGAACACGCGCGGATAATTTAAGAAAATATTAATCTCATAATAAATTATGGTCTAATATATTTTATTATTTTAATAAATATTAATTACTATTTTATTATGTAATATAGTGTGCAGAAATATAACAAAATTTATACAAAATTAAAAGATACACGTCATATAGTAATCAAATAAATTATTTGTTCCTTATTTATTCTTTATTAAATTAGCAAGTACTTACTAACATGACTTTGTATTAACTTGTCGATAGACTTAATATTTTGATTTTACGTCTCTTTTAGTATACTTTTTTTATTGTTCAAAGTTCTTCAATTGTCTATATTTATCAACAATGTTTTTAGTGTTATTTATTTATCTTTTATTTTTAATTAATTCCAAATAGAATTATCATAAAAAAAATTTCCCCTCATTTCATACATTCTTTTTTACTGTAATATTCAATTAATTTTTTATTTTTTAGTTTACTGGAAATTTAAATAATATAATATTTTTTTACTGAATTATAGTTTACCTCGACTTTAACTTGACTTTATCACGTATGACTTTCTCATAATTATTTTGATATTTAAATTTATCAATAATATTTTTGAGTATTATTTATTTACTTAAATTTATCAAATAAATTTAAAGTGCGGCTAGAATCAAATTATATCTATTCTCCTCTTTATATATTAGTTTTTGATTTACAATATTTTGATTTTGATTTTAATTTTTACCATTTAGTGTTTACTTATAATATGTTTGGGTCATCACTTGTTTTAAAAGTAAATTTTGCATTCTGAGACCTTAAAAACCTCTTTCTGTCTCCCCTCGATTTATATGCGCAGCCCGGGCGCGTAGACGGAAAGCCTATATGTGAAAATATGTGAAAAATGATAAATTTTGGCTTTAAAATAAATTAAGTTGACTTCGGTCAATATTTTGGATAAACAAACCGGACATGTGATTTGACGGTCCCAGAGGGTCCGTAGGAAAATATGGGACTTGGGTGTATGCCCGGAATTAAATTCCGAGGTCCCAAGCCCGAGAAATAAATTTTTAAAGAAAATTATTTTCTGAAATTATTTATGAGTTTTGTAAATGAAATATGATTAAAACTTGATGGTGTCAGGCCCGTAATTTAGTTCTGGCGCCCGCTACAGGTCTTCTATGTGATTTAAGATAAGTTTGTGAAATTTGATAAGAAACGGACTTGAAACAACGTGAATCTGATCATTTTTTAGAAAATTGAAAACTTTGAAGTTCTTAAGAAATTTCATGATTTTGATGATAAATTCATAGTTGTTGATGTTATTTTAGTGATTTGAATGCAAGAGCAAGTCTGTATGATATTTTTAGGTTGGTGTACATGTTTGATTTGGAGACCTGAGGGCTCGGGTGAGTTTTGGATAGACCACGGGGTGAAATTGGACTTAGGATCAATTGCTGATATCTAGTATTTTTGCCTAGGCCCGAGACCAAGCTTCGCAATTGCGAGACCAAGCTTCGCAATTGCGAAGTTCTCAGGCTTGGTAATTCCAACTCAGGCCTCGCAAATGCGAACCAAGCCTGGGTTGGCCCTTTTCGCAAATGCGAAATATTGGTGGGAATTGCGAAAGTTCCTTTTCGCAAATGCGGCAGGTTCTTCGCAAAGTGAACCTGGCAGCCTGAGTCGCAAATGCGGCTATTTTATTACAAATGCGATGATGGCTGGAAAATCGAGTGGGTCGCAAATGCAAAGGTCCAAATTTCTAAAGGGTTCGCAGTTGCGAACCCTGGTTGCAATTGCGACATCAGAGACCTGTAAAATCACACTTAGACGAATTTTTAATCCATTTTCATATCTTCTCAAAACATAAACACTCTAGGGCGATTTTTCAAAGGCATCTTCTTCTCCAAATCAATTGTAAGTCATTTTTAACTAGTTTTGTTCAATCTTTAATATCTTTTAACATGATTTCAACTCAAAACCAATGATTTTCATGGGAGAAATTGGGTGTTTTGGGTAGAACCTAGGTTTTTCAAATTTTGGTGATTTGGACCTCGATTTGAGGTTCGATTTCAAAATAAATTATATATTTGGGTTCATGGGGGAATGGGTAATCGGGTTTTGGTTCGAACCTCGGGTTTTGGTTCGAACCTCGGGTTTTGACCATGTGAGCCCGAGGCGATTTTTGACTTTTTGGATAAAACTTTCTAAAACTCATTCTCATGCATTAGAATTGATACATTTAGCATTTATTGATGTAATTAAGTAACTTGTGGCTAGATACGAGCGGATTGGTGGTGGAATCAAGAGGTAAAGTGATAGTTAAGACGTGAATTATGTTCATAGCATCGAGGTAAGTGTTTGGTCTAACCTTAGCTTGAGGGATTAGGAGTCAAGTCCTATTTGCTATGTGGCAATTGTTGAGTACGACGTATAGGCATGGTGACGAGTATCTATACATTGGTGTCTCGTATGCCCGTGAGTCTTATAATGTGATTATCATGACTTCGTTCTATTATTCAGACTTTGGTGATGCTTTCTATTTGTTGGGCAAAGTTTGTGGAAGTAATTGTGATGTTTGATCTTTGAGGAGCGTTGGCTCAAGTAGTATAATGGAATGTGAATGTGTAAGAGGTAAATTGAAACCTTTTAGAGCATTGTCTCAAGTTGTAAAGTGAAGGTGAAAAAGAGAAAAGAATCACTATATTGCCTCCCTTGCGGGGATATTGTTGTTGTTTTGATGTTGTCCCTTGCAGGACTAGTTGTTGAAATGTTTTTCCCTTAACGGGATTCTTGTTGTAATTTCATTCATTCTCCTTGCCCTATTGTTTGTGATTGTTGTTTGGGTAAGGAAGAGAGTTAAAGCACGAAGGGTGATGCCGTACATTATTTTGGTAAGAGAGTATTAAATCACGAAGGGTGATACCGTATATGATTTGTGAGGAAAGAGTGTAAATCACGAAGGGTGATGCCGTGCCGCACGATGCACCATTCCGTGCCAATTATATTGATTATATGGTGAGGACGAGAGTAAAAGCACGAAGGGTGATGCCGTGCACCTATTGATTTCAGATCTTTTGTTGATATTTGAGATATGTTGTTTCTTTCATTTCCGTTGTATTTCTATTCTAAATTGATGTTTTCCCCCCTGCATGTTACCTCTCCCATACTTGACTGTATTTTATTGTTCTTCTTTTTCCACCGTATATAGTTTAATTGTCTAATTATATTGATTATATGGTGAGGACGAGAGTAAAAGCACGAAGGGTGATGTCGTGCACCTATTGATTTCAGATCTTTTGTTGATATTTGAGATATGTTGTTTCTTTCATTTCCGTTGTATTTCTATTCTAAATTGATGTTTTCCCCCCTGCATGTTACCTCTCCCATACTTGACTGTATTTTACTGTTCTTCTTTTTCCACCGTATATAGTTGAATTGTACATGATTATTTGGTAGTCTGGTCCTAGCCTCGTCACTACTTCGCCGGGGTTAGGCTAGACACTTACCAGCACATGGGGTCGGCTGTGTTGATACTACACTCTGCACTATGTGCAAATCCCGAAGCAACTTTTGGACCATAGATTGGGTGGCTACCTCCAGCCTACGCAGAGATCCAAGATAGACCTGCAGGCATCCGCAGGCCTTGGCATCTCCCTCTATCCCTTTATTCATGTTTCATTTCCTTAATTCAGAAATAGTGTATCGTTTATTTTTCAAACTTTGTATGTAGCATTCTTAGATCATTTGTGAAACTGTGACACCAATTCTAGGTAGTTGAGGCTCAAACAGTTGTTTTGGATACATGTTCAGATATTCCATTGATTTTCTTCCGCTTAATGTAATTTCCGTTGTTTACACGTTATTGCTTTATAATTGTTAATAAGTATAAAATGGATAAAGAAGTAATTGGCTCAAATAGTTGGCTTTCCTAGCTCACATTAGTAGGCGCCATCACAATTTCTAAGGGTGGAAAATCCGGGTCGTGACAAGTTGGTATCAGAGCTCTAGGTTACATGGGTCTCACAGTTCACAGACAAGCTTAGTAGAGTCTGAGGGATCGGTACAAAGACGTTTGTATTTATCCCCTAGAGGCTACAGAGTTAGGAAAATTTCACATCTATTCTTTTATGTCGTGCGGTTTGGTTTCTCAATGCTGATTGAATTTCTATTCTGTTCTTTCGCAGATGCCGAGAACGTGCGGTTCCTCATCCGCTGACCAGCATCCCGAACCCCCAATAGCAGCTCCCATGAGGGGCATCGGGCGAGGCCGAGGCTGTGCTGGAGGCTGAGGTAAGGGTAGAGCTTAGCCTAGAGTAGTAGCACCAGCAGCGGAGCATCAGGTTGACTTTAATGATGAGGTTCCGGCCCCAGCAGTTCCGGTGGGTCTAGCTTAGGTCCTAGAGGGGTTTATTGCTACCCTAGTACTCCAGGATTCTCTGGTCTGTCTAGTGGGCCTTATGGAGAGTGTCACCCGGACAGGCTTGCTTCCTATAGCACCAGCCGTCTCTCAGGCTGGAGGAGGAGCCTAGACTCCTGCTACTCGCACTCAGGAGCAGGTAGCTCCCCAATTTTAGACTCCAGCAGTTCAGACAGCTGGAGTAGTTCAACCGGGTGTGGTAGCCCAGGCTAGTGATGGAGCAGCTTTGTCTGTCGTTGCTTTGTGGAGATTGAACAGGTTCACCAATCTCTTCACTACTACTTTCAGCGTGCGTCTTCTGAGGATCCCCAGGATTATCTAGACAACTGTCATAAGGTTCTCAGGAACATGGGGATAGTGGGGACCAATGGGGTCGATTTTGCTACTTTTTGCTTATCTGGATTCTCCAAGACTTGGTGGAGAGATTATTGCTTGGCTAGACCATCCGGATCACCAGCTTTGACTTGGGAGCAGTTTACTCAGCCATTTCTAGAGAAGTTTCTCCCTATCACTCAGAGAGAGGCCTATCGGAAGCAGTTTGAGCGTCTCCAGCAGGGTTCTATGACCGTTACTCAGTATGAGACCAGATTCATTGACTTGGCTTGTTATGCTCTTATCACACTTCCCACCGAGAGAGAGGGGGTGTGAAGGTTCATTGAAGGGCTTATTCAGCCGATTCGACTTCAGATGGCTAGGGAGACTGGGAGTGAGATTACTTTCCAGGAGGCGACCAATGTGGTCAGAAGAATGGAGATGGTTCTATCGCAGGTAGGTGGTAATGGTTCGGATAAGAGGCCTCGTCATTCAGGAAGATTTAGTGGTGCCTCGTCTGAAGGCAGGGATTCGTATAATAGATGCCATCTTCCTAGGCCTTTTCAGTCAGCACTTCAGGTTTCTCACGGTGCTTCAAGTGGACGTGGTCCTCAGATGCAGTATTCTGATCAGCAGTCCTACAGTGCACCACCAGCTCCTATCAGTGCACCGCCGCTCTAGAGTTTTTGGGGTGGTCATTCGGGTCGTCAGGGTCAGCAGTCTCAGCAGCCGAAGGCTTGTTACACTTCTGGTGATATGGTTCACATTGCTAGGTTTTGCCCTCGCCGACTAGCTCTCAGCATCAAGGTTCCCATGCCATAATTCAAGCATCGAGTATTCTACAGCCTGCCTAGCCAGCTAGAGGTAGGGGTAGAGGTGCTAGAGGTGGAAGTAGAGGTATAAGAGGTAGAGCTCAGGCCACTAGAGGTGGAGGCCAGCTAGCAGCAGGCCGTCCTAGATATGTAGTTCAGGGTGGTGGGGCCCAGCCCCGATGTTATGCTCTTCCATCCAGGCCCAAGGCTGAGGCTTCTGATGTAGTTATTACATGTATTGTTCTGGTTTGTAGCAGAGATGCTTCAGTTTTGTTTGATCTAGGGTCTACATACTCCTATGTGTTATCTTATTTTGCACCGTATCTGGTCATTCCTAGTGATTCTTTGAGTGCTTCTATTTATATGTCTACCCTGGTGGGTGATTCTATTATGGTATATCAAGTCCATTGTTCATGTATAGTTATGATTGGAGGTCTTGAGACTTGTGTAGATTTGCTTCTTGTGGACATGGTTGATTTTTATGTCATATTGGGGATGGACTGGTTATCACCTTATCATGCTATCTTGGACTGTCATGCCAAGATTGTGACCTTAGACTTACCGGGTTTGCCTCATTTAGAGTGGAGAGGGGTTCCTAGTCATTCTACCCGTAGTGTTATCTCTTATGCGAAGGCTCGGCATATGGTCGAGAAGGGGTGTTTGGCCTATTTAGCCTATGTTTGTGATTCTAGTGTTGAGGTTCCTCCTATTGAGTCTGTGCCCATTGTTCGTGAGTTTCTTAAGGTATTCCCTTCAGACCTGCCGGGTATGCCACCCGACAAATATATTGACTTTTGCATTGATTTGGCTCCGGGCACTCAGCCCATTTCTATCCCGCCGTATCGTATGGCCCCGCCTGAGTTGAAAGAGTTGAATGAGCAATTGCAAGACTTGCTTGAAAAGGGTTTCATTAGACCCAGCGTTTTGCCTAGGGGTGTGTCGGTTTTATTTGTTAAGAAGAAGGACAGATCAATGAGAATGTGTATAGATTACCGATAATTGAACAAGGTTACAGTCAATAATAAGTATCCATTGCCGAGGATCGATGATTTGTTTGATCAGATTCAGGGTGGCAAGGTATTTTCAAAGATTGAATTGAGATCTGGCAACCATCAGTTGAGGATTAGGGCATCCAATGTCCCTAAGATAACTTTCTGCACTCGGTACGGGCATTCTGAGTTCTTGGTGATGTCATTCGGGTTGACAAATGCCCCAACAGCTTTTATGGATTTGATGAACCGAGTGTTACGGCCTTACTTGGATTCATTCGTGATAGTCTTCATTGATGATATTTTGATATATTCCCGCAGCCGAGAGGAGCACGAGCAGTATCTTAGAGTGGTTCTTCAGACTTTTAGGGATAGTCAGTTGTATGCTAAGTTTTCGAAATGTGAGTTATGGTTGAGTTCAGTTGCATTCTTGGGTCATGTTGTGTCAACATAGGGTATTCAGGTTGATCCGAAGAAGATTGAGGTAGTCAAGAACTGGCCTAGACCATCATCATCTATAGAGATCCGGAGTTTCTTGGGATTGGCAGGCTCATATCGTCGGTTCGTATAGGGGTTTTCATCTATCGCAAGCCCGATGACCAGGTTGATCCAGAAGGGTGCCCAGTTCAGATGGTCGGATGAGTGTGAGGCAAGCTTTTAGAAGCTCAAAAAAGCTTTGACTATGGCACCGGTGTTGGTTTTGCTCACAGGTTTAGGGCCATACACAGTTTATTGTGATGCATCTCGTATTGGGCTTGGTGCGGTGTTGATACAGGAAGGCAAGGTCATTGCTTATGCTTCGCGGTAGTTGAAGATTCATGAGAAGAACTATTCGGTTCATGATTTGGAGTTGGCAGCCATTGTTCACGTGTTGAAGATTTGGAGGCATTATTTGTATGGCGTGGCTTTGAGGTGTTCACGGATCATAAGAGTCTACAGTATTTGTTCAAGCAAAAGGAGTTGAATTTGGGGCAGAGAAGGTGGTTGGAGTTGTTGAAAGACTATGATATCACCGTCTTATATCATCCAGGAAAGGCCAATGTGGTGGCCGATGCTTTGAGTAGGAATTCAGCCAGTATGGGCAGTCTTACTTATATTTCTATCGGTGAGAAACCGCTTGCTTTGGATGTTCAGGCTTTGGTCAATCAGTTCGTGAGGTTGGATGTTTCTGAGCCCAGCCGTGTGTTAGCTTGCACCGTTGCTCTTTCTTCTTTATTGGAGCGTATCCGAGATTGGCAATATGATGATCCCCATTTGTATGTCCTTAGAGACAAGATGCATCATGGAGGTTCCAAGAAGGTCAACTTAGGAGATGATGAAGTTCTGAGGTTGTAGGGTCGAGTTTTTGTGCCTAATGTGGATGGTCTTCGAGAGTTGATTTTAGAGGAGGCCCATAGTTCCTGGTACTCTATTTATCCAAGCACCGCGAAGATGTATCAGGATATGCGGCAACATTATTGGTGGAGGAGGATGAAGAAGGACATCATTGCATATGTGGCTCGATGTTTGAATTGTCAGCAGATTAAGTACGAGCATCAGAGGCCCGGTGAGTTGTTCCAGAATATTGAGATTCCTGAGTGGAAGTGGGAGCGTATTACTATGGACTTCATTGTTGGACTACCACAGACTCATAGGAAGTTCGATGCAGTGTGGGTTATTGTTGATAGGCTAGCCAAGTCAGCACATTTCATTCGTGTGGCAGTCTCTTATTCTTCCGAGAGGTTAGCTGAGATCTATATTCGGGAGATTGTTTGTCTTCATGGTGTGCCCGTGTCTATCATTTCAGATCAAGGTACGTAGTTTATCTCACATTTTTGGAGAGCAGTTCAGCGAGAGTTGGGCACACGGGTTAAGTTGAGCATAGTGTTTCATCCTTAAACGGACAGGCAGTCCGAGCGGACTATTCAGATTTTGGAGGATATGCTTTGAGCTTGTGTCATTAACTTTGGAGGCTCGTGGGATCAGTTTTTTCCTTTAGCGGAGTCTGCCTACAACAACAACTACCATTCGAATATCCAGATGGTTCCTTATGAGGCTTTGTATGGTAGATGGTGTTAGTCGCCAGTTGGATGGTTAGAGCCGGGAGAGGCTTGGCAAAAGAGTTATGCCGACCGCAAGGTTCGAGATTTGGCTTTCATGGTAGGTGAGCGGGTGTTACTTCGAGTGTCGCCTATGAAAGGTGTGATGAGATTTTAGAAGAAGGGAAAGCTTAGCCCTAGGTTCATTGTCCCGTTTGAGATTCTTAATCGAATGGGAGAGGTGGCTTACGTAACTGCGTTGACACCGAGCTTATCAGTCGTGCATCTAGTGTTTCATGTGTCCATGCTTCCGAAGTATCACGGCTATCCATCCCACATGTTAGATCTCAGCACTGTCCAGTTGGACCAGGATTTGTCCTATGAGGAAGAGCCGGTAGCTATTCTACATCGGCAGGTTCGTCAGTTGAGATCGAAGAGTTTTCTCTATGTTCGTGTTTAGTGGAGAGGTCATCCTGCTGAGGAATCAACCTGGGAGTCCAAGCCCGATATTCAGAGCCGTTATCCCCATCTTTTCCCCGACTCAGGTACTTCCTTCTTATGTCCGTTCGAGAACGAACGATTATTTTAGAGGTGGAGAATGTGATGAACTTTTGGCTCATCACTTATTTTAAAGGTAAATTCTGTGTTCCGAGGACTTAAAAACCTCTTTCAGTCACTCCTCAATTTGTGTGTGCAGTCCGAGCGTGTAGCTGGAAAGCCTATATGTGAAAATCTGTGAAAAATGATAAATTTTGGCTTTAAAATGAATTAAGTTGACTTCGATCAACATTTTGGGTAAACAAACCCAAACTTGTGACTTGACGGTGGCGGAGGGTCCGTAGGAAAATATGGGACTTGGGCGTATGCCCCGAATCGAATTCCGAGGTCCCAAGCCCGAGAAATGAATTTTTCAAGAAAATTATTTTCTGAAATTATTTATGAGTTTTGTAAATGAAATGTGATTAAAACTTGATGGTATCAAGCCCGTAATTTAGTTTTGGCAACTGGTACAGGTCTTATATGTGATTTAAGATAAGTTTGTGAAATTTGATAAGAAACGGACTTGAAATAACGTGAATCGGATCATTTTTGAGAAAATTGGAAACTTTGAAGTTCTTAAGAAATTTCATGATTTTGATGCTAAATTCATAGTTGTTGATGTTAATTTAGTGATTTGAATGCAAGAGCAAGTCTGTATGATGTTTTTAGGTTGGTGTACATGTTTTATTTAGAGCCCCGAGGGCTCGAGTGAGTTTTGGATATGCCACAGGGTGAAATTGGACTTAGGATCAAGTGCTGATATATGGTATTTTCGCCTAGGCCTCTGGTCTCGCAAGCAATTGCGAGACCAGGCTTCGCAACTGCGAAGTTCTAAGGCTTGGTAATTACGACCCAGGCCTCGCAAATGCGAACCAAGCCTGGGCTGGCACTTTTTGCAAATGCGAAATATTGGTGGGAATTACGAAAGTTCCTTTTCGCAAATGCGTCAGGTTCTTCGCAAATATGAAGAGTGAACCTGGCAGCCTGAGTCGCAAATGCGACTATTTTATTGTAAATGCGATGATGGATGGAAAACCGAGTGGATCGCAAATGCAAAGGTCCAAATTTCTTGCGAACCCTGGTTGCAATTGTGACATCAAAGACCTGTAAAATCACACTTAGACGAATTTTTAACCCATTTTCATATCTTCTCAAAACATAAACACTCTAGGGTGATTTTTCAAAGGCATCTTTTTCTCCAAATCAATTGTAAGTCGTTTTAAACTAGTTTTCTTCAATTCTTAACATCTTTAACATGATTTCAACTCAAAATCAATGATTATCGTGGGGGAAATTGGGTGTTTTGGGTAGAACCTAGGTTTTTTAAATTTTGGGGATTTGGACCTCGATGTGAGGTCCGATTTCAGAACAAATTATATATTTGGTTTCGTGGGGGAATGGTTAATCGAGTTTTGGTTTGAACCTCGGGTTTTGACCATGTGGACCCGGGGGCAATTTTTGACCTTTCGGGTAAATCTTTGGAAAACTCATTCTCATGCATTAGAATTGATTCATTTAGTGTTTATTGATGTAATTAAGTAACTTGTAGCTAGATACGAGCGGATTGGTGGTGGAATCAAGGGGTAAAGCGATAGTTGAGACGTGAATTGTGTTTATAGAATCGATGTAAGTGTTTGGTCTAACCTTAGCTTGAGGGATTAGGAGTCGAGTCCTATTTTCTAAGTGGTAATTGTTGAGTACGACGTATAGGCATGGTGACGAGTATCTATACGTTGGTGTCCAGCATGCCCGTGAGTCTTATAATGTGATTATCATGACTTCGTTCTATTATTCATACTTTGGTGATGATATCTATTTGTTGGGCAAAGTTCGTGGAAGTAATTGTGATGTTTGATCTTTGAGGAGCATTGGCTCAAGTAGTATAATAAAATGTGAAAGTGTATGAGGTAAATTGAAACCTTTTAGAGCATTGGCTCAATTTGTAAAGTGAGTTGTGTAGTGAAGGTGAAAAAGAGAAAAGAATCACTATATTGCCTTCCTTACCGGGATATTGTTGTTGTTTTGATGTTGTCCCTTGCCGGGACTAGTTGTTGAAATATTTTTCCCTTGTCGGGATTCTTATTGTAATTTCATTCATTCTTCTTTCCCTATTGTTTGTGATTGTTGTTTGGGTGAGGAAGAGAGTTAAAGCACGAAGAGTGATGTCGTGCATTGTTTTGGTAAGAGAGTGTTAAAGCACGAAGGGTGATGCCGTGTATGATTTGTGAGGAAATAGTGTAAAGCATGAAAGGTGATTCCATGCCGATTATATTGATTATATGGTGAGGACGAGAGTAAAAGCACGAAGGGTGATGTCGTGCACATTTTCATTACTTGATTGCTTGGTGGGGACGAGAGTAAAAGTACGAAGGGTGATGCCGTGCACCTATTGATTTCGGATTTTTTGTTGATATTTAAGATATGTTGTTTCTTTCATTTTCGTTGTCTTTCTATTCTAAATTGATGTTTTCCCCTGCAGCATGTTACCCCTCCCATACTTGACTGTATTTTACTATTCTTCTTTTTCCGCTGTATATAGTTGAATTGTACATGATTATTTGGTAGTCTGGTCCTAGCCTCGTCACTACTTCGTTGGGGTTAGGCTAGGCACTTACCAACACATGGGGTCGGTTTTGCTGATACTACACTATGCACTATGTGCAGATCCCGAAGCATTTTTTAGACCGTAAATTGGGTGGCTACCTCCAGTCCAAGCGGAGATCCAAGGTATACCTGCAGGCGCCCGCAGGCCCTGGTGTCTCCCTCTATCCCTTTATTCCTGTTTCATTTCCTTAATTCAGAAACAATGTATCATTTATTTTTCAGACTTTGTATGTGGCATTCTTTGATTGTTTGTGAAACTGTGACACCAGTTCTGGGTAGTTGAGGCTCAAACAGTTGTTTTGGATACATGTTCAGATATTCTATTACTTTTCTTCCGCTTAGTGTAATTTTCGCTGTTTACACGTTATTGCTTTATAATTGTTAATAAGTATAAAATGGATAAAGAAGTAATTGGCTCAAATAGTTGGCTTGCCTAGCTCACATTAGTAGACGCTATCACGACTCCCGAGGGTGGAAAATCCAGGTCGTGACAATATGAATATCATTTTACTATTTCTCTAAATAGATTGTGTTGATTCAAATGTTAAACGGAGAAGTTCTTTTATCATATGTCATAAATTTACTAAGAATTGTAATAATTATTATTTTTGTATTATTTTCAATAAGAAATTAAATTGAATTCTTCCTTCCTATTTGTATTTAATATGAAAGTTTTATTTTTTTAATTAAGATTACTACATAAGATGTTAAATTTTATCATTATATATTTTATTTATGTGATGATCCAGCCGGTCATCTTAAGAACTAATGCCATGATCCCCTATTAACTACTTTCCCCAAGTTTATTTCTGTTATTTTGATTCGTCGGGATGTTCGGTTTTAAGTTTCAGAGAGTTTTGTGACACTTAGTCCCTAAATGAGAGCTTAAGTGTTGGAAAGTTGACCGTAGTTGGAATAGTGTGAAGACGACCTCGGAATGGAAATCTGATGGTTCCGTTAGCTCCTTAGGTGATTTTGGGCTTAGGGGCTTGTTCGGATTGTGTTTTGGAGGTCCGTAGCTAATTTAGGCTTGAAATGCCGAAAGTTAAATTTTTTAAATTTCTGGTTCGATAGTGAGATTTTGATCCGAGGGTCGGAATTAAATTCTGAGAGTTACAGTAGTTCCGTTGTGTCATTTGGGATGTGTGTGCAAAATTTTAGGTCATTCGGATGTGGTTTGGTTGGGTTTTATATCAAAAGCGTAATTTAGAAGTTCTTAGGCTTGAATCCGATGCGAAATAGGTGTTTCGATATTGTTTTGAGCGTTTCGAAGATTGGAACAAGTTTGAATGGTGTTTTACGATTTGTTGGCATGTTTGGTTGAGGTCTCGAGGGCCTCGAGTGTGTTTCAGATGCTCAACGAATCATTTTAAGTTGTAAAAAAGTTGCAGAATTGCATGTTCAACTGTTGCAGATATTTACTCTTCGCGTTCGTGAGTGGACCCTCGCGTTCGCGAAGAGTTAGTGGAGGTTAGTGAAATTTTAGCCTTTGCGTTCGCGAGGAAGGCTCCGCGTTCGCGAAGGGCTGGATACTTGTGAACCGCGTTCGCGATTGGGCTTCGCGTTCGCGTAGGAGGAAAATTGGCACAGTAGAATTTACTCATCGCGTTTGCGATGAGAGGAATGCGTTCGTGAAGGTTGATCTAGGTAAAACATCATGTTCGCAAGGGCCTTGTCACGTTCGCGTTAGAGGTTTTTGGTCAAAGTCTTTTTTGTGCTTCGCGAACGCGAGGCTTTGACCGCGTTCACGAAGAAGGATTTATATGCCTGGACAGAATGTTTTAAAAGTTCTATTTCGCGAATTTTAGCCTAGATTCCTCCACTGTTAGGCGATTTTGAAGCTTTTTGAAGAGGGATTCAAGGGGAATCACTTGGAGGTAACATTTTTGACTTCATAACTCGTTTTTATGTGATTAAATACCTAATTAGTGGTGGAAAATTTGGGAGAAATGGGTAATTAGGGCTTGAGTTTAAGAGACCCAGAAAGGGTTATTTGAGGGGTCAATTGAACTCCGATTTTAGTGTTGTTGTTATGCATAGACTTGTGAGAGTATGAGGATTCCAAAAATATAAATTTTACTCGATTCTGAGATGTGGGACTGAGGGGTATTTTGATCATTTTACCTAACTTCGCATATTAACTTAGAATTTAATTGTGGAACCAGCTACTTGAAGTGTTATTTACAATTTGCGATTGAATTGAATAGATTTGGGCTATTTGGAGTCAAGTACTCGTGGCAAGAACGTGGTTTTGGGTTGATTTGAGCTTGTTCGATGTAAGTGGCTTATCTAACCTTGTGTGGGGGACTTTTCCCTTAGGATTTGGTATATTTGATAATTGAAATGCCTTTTACGTAAGGTGATGAGTGCGTACTTGTGCTAATTGTTGGAAATCCGGTTTTCATTAAGTACTACTAGTATGTTTACTTTCATGTTTAATTCTTGTACTATTTAAGCCTGTGTTAGCTTAGTAAAAGCATGCCTAAGTGATTAAATTACCTTATTTGTTTAACTGCCTTACATGAAGTCTGTGCAGTATGCTAGGCTAGACTATTTGTTTGCCTTAATATGAAATTTGATATTTTCTGAGTATTTCTCCTGTTGCTGTTGTGTATTTACATTGGGACTACGGATGTGGGATTCCGGTAGATCCACCCTTGTCTATTTATATTTGGGACTACGGATGTGGGATTCCGGTAGATTCCCTTGCATAGTGATATGGTACTACGGGAATGCACCCGGTAGATTCCCCCAGTACTAGGTATTTATGTTTGGGACTACGGAGCGGGATTCTGGTAGATCCCCATGTACTATGAGCTGGACTATGAGACGGTATCCCGAGAGACTTATTGGATATGTATATTTGGGACTTCAGGACAGTATCCTGGAAGATCCCCGATTGATATTTGTTGGAGTTGAGCTGTATTTTCCTTCGGTATTCACATTGTTTCTATATAGCTGTTGATGTCCTTTATATATGTGTTTCTTTCACTGTTGTACTTTCTTATACTATTTTCTATTCTACACTGTCAAATCATATCTTTTATTTGACCTTAGTAGGGCCCTGACCTTCCTCGTCACTACTCAACCGAGGTTAGGCTTGGCACTTACTGAGTACCGCTGCGGTATACTCATGCCCTTTCTACGCATGTTTTTCATGTGCAGATCCAAGTACCTCTACTCAGGCTTACCATCCTTAAGGCGAGGCAATTCTATGGGACTTCGAGATATATCTTCTACTTCTGCAGACCGAGGAGTCTCTTTCTATTCCTGCATTTAGTATTTAGCCCTTCTGTACTTTCTGTTCTTGTGAGACATTCCGGAGAATTAGAGCTATATAGTATTTTCTCAGCTTGTGATTCATGGGTTTCCAGGTTTTGGGAGAATGTTTTGGTTTTGATAAGTTAAGTATTTATGTATGCCGAGCGGCACCGTTTAATCACTGTTTTATTTTTCTAATTCTATCTCAATTAATTTTATTTCCGCAAAAATTTAGTTTATCTTCCGCAAGTTGGGTGTACCGAGTCGTAGCGACTAGGTGCCGTCATGATGGTTCACGGAGGGAGAACCGAGGTCATCACAAGTTGGTATCATAGCCCTAGGTTCATAGGAGCATGGATCTCATTGATCGGTACGGAGACGTTTGCGCTTATCTACGAGATGCTACGTAACTGTTAGGAAAATTCCACTTTATTTGATTTCCTTGTCGTGCGAGATTTTTGATATCACAATTCTAAACTTTTGTCTTTCCATTCTTTCACATATGGTGAGGACACGTGCTACCCGAGATGATCAGGCACCCGCACCCTTTACTACAGCCGTCAGAGGCCGGGGCCGGGGCCGGGGTAGAGGTCGAGGACGCGCACGTGGTGCAGCCAGAGCACCTACACGAGCTGCTACCGAGGAGCCACCGATAGTGCCAGTCAGAGTCCATGCACTTAACATACCTACTGCTACCACCACGCCATCACTTCAGGAGACTCTAGCATAGTTTATAAGCATTTACACCACTTTGGCTCAAGTAGGGTTGTTTCCCCGTGCTGCATCCACATCCCAGGCCGGGGGAGGAGCACAGACTCCCGCCGCCCGCACTCCTGAGCAGCGAGTGCATGTTGATCAGGTCCCATAGATTATTCTTGTGCTGCCTCCAGTGCCAGTTTAGCCTGAGTACAGGGCAGCGACTTCAGAGGATAAGCAACGGAGACTTGAGAGGTTCAAGAAAGATGATCCTCCTATATTCAGTGGGTTAGCATCAAAGAATGCCTTGGGATTTCTTGAGGAATGCTACCGTATTCTTCGTACTATGGGTATATCAGGATCGAGCGGGGTTTCATTCACTACTTTTCAGCTTCAAGGAACTGCCTATGAGTGGTGGCGCACCTATGAGTTAGACAGTCCGGACGAGGCTGCTTTGCTGACTTGGACCCAGTTTTTAGATATATTTCTGAGAGAGTTTGTTCCTCAGAGCCTCAAAGATGTATAGCACGCTGAGTTTGAGCATTTGCGCCAAAGTGCTATGACTATCTCAGAGTATGCTGTCCGTTATACTAGCTTGGCTAGGCATGCACCGGCCTTGGTTTCTACAGTTCGCGAGAGGGTTCGTCGGTTTATTGAGGGGCCTATTCCAAACATAAGGTCTAGCATGGCTCATGAGTTGGAGATGGATATTCCTTATCAGCAGGTGGTGAGAATTTCTAGGAGGATTGAGGGTATGCATGCTAGGGAGAGAGAGGAGCAGGAGGCCAAGAGGTCTCGAGAGTCGGGCCATTATTCTGGTGCCCGTACCCCAGCTGCAGGTCGTCATGGTAGGGGTTATATGAGTCTCCCTGTTCATTCAGCTCTTCCAACAGCCAGTAGTGCTCCAACTCCTCCTAGGCCCCAGGAGCCTTATTATGCACCTCCAGTTTCTAGCACGCCTACTGCACGGGGTGCTTTTAAAGGTCAGTCCAGCAGACCTGGCCCGAGCTAGTCACAACCACCACGTCCTCCCAGAGCTTGTTTTGAGTGTGGTCACACACGTCATATGGTGGGGGATTGCCCCAGACTTGGGAAGGGTGCACCTCCACAGATTTCTCAGTCACAGCATGCCCCACAGAGTTCGCAGGCCATGGTTACAACTCCATTTGCTACCCCACCTCTTCAGCCAGCTAGAGGTAGAGGTCGGGGAGGTAGAGGTCGCCCTAGAGGGGGAGTCCAGGCCCGATACTATGCCCTTCCTACCCGTACCGAGGTTGTTGCCTCTGATTCTGTCATCACACGTATTATACTGGTTTGTCATAGAGATGCATCAATTCTATTCGATCCAGGCTCCACTTATTCTTATGTGTCTTCTTATTTTGCTACGCATTTGGGTATATCTCGGGATTCTTTGAGCTCTCCTGTTTATGTTTCTACTCTTGTGGGAGATTCTCTTGTTGTGGACCGCGTTAATCGATCGTGTTTGATTGCTCTAAGTGGTTTTGAGACCAGAGTCGATTTATTGTTGCTCAGTGTGAGCACGTAATTTTTGCCCTATATGAATTACTCCCATAAATTTAAGAAAATATTTTTTTTATTTGCAAGTTCGTAGATTTTTCGTAGGATTTTTTAAATTATTTGCATTTGTTTGTGCATGTTTATTTTATTTAAATCATAAAAATACAAAAATACTATGCATTTGAATTTAGGATTTATTTTTTAAAATATTTAGGTTAATTAGTAAATTAGTTATTTTATAAAAAATGAAAAAAATCACAAAAAATAACTCATTTTGTATTTTTTTAACTTTTTAATTTTTAATTTTATAGTTCTTCTTTTAATTTAGGATTTAATTAATTTTTATAAATACTATGACAAGTAATTAGCTTAATTTGGTAATTTAATTTAGTTCAAGAAGTTGATTTGGGATTTAAATTAATTAAGAAAAAAAACAATTGAAAATTGAAAGGAAAATAAAATGAAATAAAAGGGTTGTTGAATTTGGGCTACTATTATTGCAGCCCAAATAATTTCCCCTTCCAAATCTGTTCCGGATCCGACCCAAACTCCACCCCATACCCGGTCTAGCCCTGCCTAAAGCCAAACGACCACGTTTCACCATATCTCATCTCAACCGTTGGATCTCATTTATCCAACGGACCAGAACTAAGGTCCTCTAGGTATATTACTGTCTAAACGACCCCTAACCCCCATTCCATTTCCCCCTCATTCCGCCTTCCTCTCATACCCTAGAGACCGCCGCCTTAAAATCCCCACCGTCTCCGCCTTACTTCGCCCACCAAAAATAGCCTCACGGTGGTTGCGGTGGTCCAATCATTACCAAATTAACACCATGTCACACCTCCTTTTTTTACTACACCCCGTAAAGGTTATAATAAATAGGGAGTTATTTCCAACTTGAAATGACAATCAAAACGATATTTATTTAAAAGATTCAGAGTCGCCACTTGGGAGATTTATGGTGTCCTAAGTCACCGGTTGAATCCCGAATCGAGGAAAATAATGACTCTATTTAACAGTCCGTGAACCAAAAATTCGAGTAAGGAATTCTGTTAACCCGGGAGAAGTTATTAGGCGTTCCTGAGTTCCGTGGTTCTAGTACGGACGCTCAACTGTCATATTCGGCTTAAATTATCTGATTTTAAATAATTATGTGCAAATTTTAACTCTATTTACCGCTTTTATTCATTTTATTAAAGAATATTGCAACGTCGTTAAAACACATCTCAGACCACGCCACATAAATGCACCCATGATTTTTGACATAATTTAACTTCGTTGGGATTTGGATTTGGGTCACATAAATATGCACCCGAGTTTAGGAACGTAATGTTATTAAACACGCGCCTACATCAACTACGAGTTTGCACTTTGCGAGGGCCATGAAATTTGCTAAAGGGCACGTCTCGAATTCTAAGATTGAGTTAAAGCCAATTAAACAAGGGCCACAGAATTATCATTTTTGTTCGGTATAGCACACCTCGAATTGTATTAACCAAGTTTCCAAATCAAAAGGGTCATAAACTATGAGTTATCTAATTATGGCTCACCACCCAATTACTAAGAAGGAACTCAACTATTTAACATTAATGAGCCAAGACTATAATGTAACTATGATCAAGAGAACCACGGTTAATTATCAAGGACTCGCATAATTACAAAGATCTTGCTCGAGAAAGTAAAAGAATTGCATGAAAATTGACGACATTTGAACCAGTAACCAAATAAGGCATTGGGTACATCAAATCCAAGATTGGCTGGGCTTGGGGAAATCCTAATCGGAGAGCCTAACTCTTCAGGCAGCCACTCAAGTCAATCGTCACTTGGGTCCAATATCGAACCCATATGACAGCAATACCAACGAGATTCGGATTTCATTCTCGAAACGTGATCTACTGGGAGCATTTAACACAACAAATCAAAATAATTATCTGATTGGCCATCTACACTAGTAAATGAATTTCAAAGTTCTTATAAAGGCTCAAATTCAATATTGGTATGCTCCAGAATTGGACTAAGCCTAACTATACAATGATGTTATCAATAAGAGAACATATCACTGGATTATTCCACTACTCAAATAGTTGATACAATTTATTAACATCTAACTTCAAACATATTTTAGCTAGTTTGGCTCAATTAAATTTAACCAAAGATAGTGATCTAATTAATTAAAACTCAAATCCTACAATTCAGTTAATCAATAAGAATTCCTGTGTCACTGAACCCAATTGCTGAAATACTCCAAATAATCATAACATAATAACTTGACAAAAAGAATGAATGCAACCAAAGCATGACTAACAAAATTCATAAAGGGAATCAACACAGAGAGTCCTTAATCACGACAAGTTTAATACATCACATAGTGTCTAAAATAGCTGTGTATCCTACCAAATTCAGAATCCTTAGGACAAATGTACACAAAAGACAAACTAAAACCAGACAATAGCATCACAAACTAAGATTGATATTTTCATCCGACTTCAATTGATCATAGATCTTTATACAAGTCCTAATCCGGCTTCATTTCTGCAATAGTTCAAGAGGATAATTGGAATTTGAAAGTAAAATAGAAGAAATGAGGGTCAGCAGCAGAATCAGTTGCAAGAACAGGAACCAGCAACACAATCAGCCCAGAAATGATTGTGAAAAATCAGCTTAGAACCAAAATTGACCCAGCAATCGAAACTTGGACCAGAAATGAACGAAAACACTTAGACACCAACTGATTCAAACCATTTTAAGCCTCAATTGCTCAGAATTCAACAAAGAAGAGATATCACAAGAGTTTCTCAGATTTTTCCTTCAATAAAGCAGTAGAAATTTTTTCTCTTTAGCCTCCTAAGCTTTAAATGATTATTTGCTCTCTAATCCTTAGATTTCAGAATGTGTAGCCTCTGTATTTTTTATGGATTTTTCAGCTCTTAAAACCTTTCTAAATAGTTTACTTATACAGCTTTCTTTCTGGATTTTTTCAGCTCCTAAAACCTTACCTTCTAAGGCAAGAAATAGTGCCTTTTATAGGCAAACCACTAGGGCAACACCTGCATGTTTACTTTTGCCCTTTAGTCCCTCTTTTTTTTCAAATTTTAAACTAATTAGTCCCTTATTTATTGACTTGCTACCCAAGTCACACCACTATGATCCTAAAATACCAATTATAGTCCCTTCTAGGTGCTTCTAGTGGCTTTTAATTTCAGTTACTAAATATTCCCTAAATTGAATTCCCTAGATTACCCTTTTTGATTCTGAAAATTACTAAACTAAACTAGCCCCTTTTACCTTGGTCTACTAACCCTAGTTAACTAACTAGAAGCTGGAATTAAATAGCTAATACCAAATAAATCCTAAGAATTGAACTAACATGGAAATTAATTCTAAAAACCAGTAATTAGCCATTAACGACAAGCAAACAATATTGAAAATTAAAGTCAAACTAACCGCACCAATCATGAATTGTTTAATTGAAACCAAACACAAAATAGAAAAAATCAGAACATAACAGAATTAAACTAAAAATAAATTAAAAAACAGGACAGAATTAAAAATGAACAGAACCCTAAGAACTCTAAATCAAACAAGACTAAGAAATTCTGAGTAAAAATGAAAGAACAACAAATAATAATCAAGAATGAAAAGAAAAACAGAAAAGACGATGAAATACCTTGCAATTTGATTAGGGCTCGAATGCTGGCATGATTTTTTGGACTTAATCGGGCTATAATTGTCCTTAATTATGTGTTTTCATGAGAAAACACCTATTTAAGGGCTATTATAGCCCAAAACGCAATAATTCCCAATTTTGCAAAACTAGGGTTCCATCATGAGTTTTCGATCTGAAATTTGAAACTCTGGAGGAACAGTTGTAGGAAAATGAGTGAGGATTTAAGGAGAAGAAGGCGGGGAAGGTTCAGGGTATAACTTGGGAGGGATTTGGAGGTGGCGCCGTCATGAGCGGCGGAGGCGGCGCCTAGGGTTTGGGTTTTTCAAAAAGATGGGCTGGGATTTATGAGACGGGGTTTGGGGGTTTGGAAAGAGGAAGATACGGGGAGTTCAGGGTGTATTTTTTGAGGTTGTTTGGGGACAGGCCGCCGGACACGGCGGAGCCGGCGGTCATTATTTTGAACATTCGACAATTTTGGGAGGGATTCGAAGGGAAACAAGCATGGATTAGGAATGGGGAGATGAAGCAGAACATATGGTGTAAATTTGGGGTAGTTTGGAGGATCGTCGCCGGCGGAGGCGATTTTCGGCCGGCGGTGAGCGGCGGAGGACCGCGGAGACGGGAGGGGGTCTCTAGGGTTTCTGAGCGAGGGTGAGAGAGAGACGAGGCGGGGGAGGGGGGGTGAGGGGTTTCTGACCATTATATATTAACTGATCTAGGCTTATAGGCCATTAGATCAAAGTAACCTCGACGGCCTGGATCTATTTGGACCTAAACGGGGTCGTTGGTTGGGGTATGGGGGGACTTGGGTCATGGTTTGGGCTGGGGTAGGTATTTGGACGGGTATGGGTATTTTTTGGGCTGGTTGAGGCATTGGGTTGAGTGAAAATTGAAAGGTTGGCCCAATTATAAAATCTGATCCCTCTTTAATTCCTTTTCTTTTTCTTTTTTTTTCTTTTCAAGTTAAAACTAAAAATCTAAATTAACTCTAAATTACCCTACCAAGTTATATTAAGCTCTAATTAATAATCAACACTATTAATGAAATACTAATTTAAAGAGAATTCACAAAATTCAAAGCTAAAAATTAAACAAAGCAAAAATAACTCCATTTTTTATTTTTGTATTTTTTATAAAATCCTAGTTACTAATTAATCTAAAATATGTAAAATTAAATTCTAAATACAAATGTGATGCATATTTTTCTATTTTTATGAATTTATGTTAAATTAAAAATGCACACAGAAATGCAAATAAACACGAAAATGATGCAATTAATTCCTAAAAATCAAATAATTAAAAGAAAAATCCTAAATCTCGGAATTCTGTAGGAGTAAATCATGCGAGGCAAAAATCACGTGCTCACAGCTGCCCCTCTTTGCTCGGAAACACGAAGAGTTTTCACGCAAAGATAAGTGAGCAATTATAAAGGATTTTAGCCCGCTTGGCACTCCATGAAAAGCATTTTGAAAACGTCTGATCGAACCTTGCTTCAGAGGTTGCCTATATATTCTTGGCTGTAAAGGAATCAGGTCAGTGTAGTTCTGGAAGGTTTGGTAGTTGGGACTACCGGGAGCTGTGATTTCACTGCTGATGTTGCTGCTACTTCTTGCTGACCCCCTTATTACACCATGTCAAAATAAAAGAAGCTAGACTAGACTATGATCTATGAATTACAAAAGTCCTATCTACATCTTCAAACTTGATCTTGTGTTTCTTGTTGTCTTGTGTTCTCTCGGTGAAATCCATTGTTGACGCTTTGAATTGTAAACTGATATGTTTTCCTTTTCTCCGGGTGTATGCTTGACTGCAGAACTTGATATATATTCCTCTGCTATACAGGCGGGCTCCTGATTTCACAACTTGAATGTATTCCTCTGCTATACATGCGAGCCCATGACTTCAACACTTGAAATGTATTTCTCTGTTATACGGGCGGGCTCCCGACTTCAAAACTTGAATGTATTCCTCTGTTATACGGGCAGGCTCCCGACTTCCAAACTTAAATGTATTCTTCTGTTATACGGGCGGACTCCCGACTTCCAAACTTGAATGTATTCCTCTGTTATACGGGCGGGCTCCTGACTTCAAAACTTAAAATGTATTCCTCTATTATACGGGCGGGCTCCCGACTTCAAAACTTGAATGTATTCCTCTTTTATACCGGCGGGCTTCCCATTTCAAAACTTGAATGTATTCCTCTATTATACGGGCGGGCTCCCAACTTCAAAACTTGAATGTATTCCTCTGTTATACGGGCAGGCTCCCGACTTCAAACTTGAATGTATTCCTCTGTTATACGAGCGGGCTCCCGACTTCAAAACTTGAAATGTATTCCTCTGTTATACGGGCGGGCTCCCGACAGCAAAACTTGAATGTATTCCTCTGTTATCCAGGCGCGCTCCTGACTTCAACACTTGAATGTATTCCTCTGTTATACGGGCGGGCTCCCTGACTTCAAAACTTGAATGTATTCCTCTGTTATCCGGGCGGGCTCCCAATTTCAAAACTTAAAATGTATTCCTCTATTATCAAGGCTGGCTCCCGACTTATAAACTTGAATGTATTCCTCTGTTATACGGGTGGGCTCCCGACTTCAAAACTTGAATGTATTACTCTGTTATATGGGCGGGCTCCTGACTTCAAAACTTGAATGTATTCCTCTGTTGTACGGGCGGACTCCCGACTTCAAAACTTGAATGTATTCCTTTGTTATCCGGGTGGGCTCCCGATTTCAAAACTTGAAATGTATTCCTCTGTTATCTGGGCGGACTCCCGACTTCAACACTTGAAATGTATTCCTCTGTTATCCGGGCGGGTTCCCGACTTCAACACTTGAAATGTGTTCCTCTGTTATTCGGGTGGGGTCCCGACTTCAACACTTGAAATGTATTCCTTTGTTATCCGGGCGGGTTCCCGACTTCAACACTTAAATATATTCCTCTGTTATACGGGCGGGCTCCCAACTTCAAAACTTGAATGTATTCCTCTGTTATCCAGGCGGACTCCTGATTTCAAAACTTGAAATGTATTCCTCTATTATTCGGGCGGGCTCCCGACTTCAACACTTGAAATGTATTCCTCTGTTATCCGGGCAGGCTCCCGACTTCAACACTTGCATGTATTCCTCTGTTATACGGGCGGCTCCTGACTTCAAAACTTGAAATGTATTCATCTGTTATACAGGCGGGATCCCGACTTCCAAAACTTGAATTGTATTCCTCTGTTATACGGGCGGGCTCCCGACTTCAAAACTTGAATGTATTTCTCCCTGTTCTCTGAGTGGGTACCTGATTTCAACAAAAATAGACAAAAACAAAGAAAATTTCCTGCCCCAGTTTGGTAGCTGGGCACATGGGTGAGTGTTAAACTGAATTATTCTACCAACTATTATAAGAATTTGAAAGCTAAGTCCTATTATCCAGGGAGGTCCTGACAACTTCTAACAATTATGAACCTAAGTTACATCCTCTAAAGGTATTACTCCCACTATATTTGTTGTCTAAAAGGTCTTAAACTACTCCCCATTATCCAGGAGGGTCCTGACAACTTCTAGTAAAAGACAGTGTTAACCTAAGCTATATCTACTGAAGGTACGACTTCCACTATATCTTGTTATCTAAGCAAACCTTAAAACTACGTCCCATTATCCAGGAGGGTCCTGAAAACTCCTAATTGAATTCTATCTTAAACATGCAAATTTTGGAACCAACTTATATTCCTTTGGGGTACATTTATGCTAAATTATGCTACTCATAATTGTTTTGAAATTTAAACTAAGTCCCATTTTTCAGGAGAATCCTGAGAGTTTACGGTCAAACCTGATTAGTGCTTGCTTTTCCCCTACAGAGAGTTCCTCCGGAACAAATGAATTTTCTGCCCCTATTTCAATCAAAGAAAATTTCGTCAGTTTAAAATGGTGGTTAGCTTATGGCATTCTTGCTGAAGATCCTTCTACAGTATTTGCTTTATTTTGACTGGCTTCCCTGAGCTTGCCTCGAACCGCTTGACTTTCTGACTGCCTTTCAAACCCCCTGACTTTTGACGACCCAAGTGTTCTATACCCATGCTGTTGTTTCACACCTTTGACCTTCTTTGCCTGAACCTCTACATTTCCCATGGCATCAACAAATCATTCTACCGATGAAACTTCCGGTGATTCCCTGTATCCCCCCTTACATCACATTGTCTTTGACATGCTCTGACCACGTTGTGCTTTACAATTTTGGAAGTTGGTAGTGAACTTTGAAATTCTTTTTCACTTGCTTTGAACAAGACTATCATTGAAACATCTCAGACAGATAAAACCCCAAAAGAAAATAAATGCAATGATTCTATGAGTTAAGGATAAGAAGAATCCAAAACTAGATGACTGCTAAAAGAAAGAAAAGAAACTTATCTGACCAGAACAGCTGGTACCAACGATCATGACTTGCCTTTCGAACTAATCAACCCAATCTTTCAATCGATCAACTTTCAGTTGCCGTACTTTGTTTCCCCATAATTTCCATGTCCTGATTACTTTACCCAAACCTTGACCTTGTTCACCTTGTGGTGCCTTGAAACAGTTTTCCATCAATAGACCTTTCTCATTTGTTCACTTCTTAACCTCACTTTCACCTTAAGGTGCCCATGAGGGTTTTCACCGATAAGACTCTCTCATTTTATTTCTCTTAGCTCCCGTCGCCTTACGGTGCCCGTGAGGGTTTTCACCAATAAGACTCTCTTATTTTATTTCTCTTGGCTCCCGTCACCTTATGGTGCCCGTGAGGATTTTCACCAATAAGACTCTCTCATTTTGATTTTTTCTTTGCTTGAACCAGAGTGTTGCCCCTAACATGAATTACCTTTACCTGCTCACCTTGGCATTTCTCGAAGATTGATCAGAAGGTCTTTCTTTTGACCGTAACTTGGGATTTTGGACAAGGGTAGAAAGAAAAGGTATCAAAGGCTCAAAACAATTCAAACATGGGTTCAAAATTACAACTTTCGAAATCAGACTTCTCACAACAGCCACAACTTTTGCCTCAGTTTCTTGCTTGGGGACTTTTGGATTTTTATTTTGATGGGACGGAACCGTGAAGCTGCCTACGTATCCTTAAAAGGAATTAGGTCGGACGTAGTTTATGTCATAGAAATTACTTTGTTGTTATGGTTTTTCCTTTCTTTTTCTTCCATTTTCTATTCTTTTCTTTTCTTTCTTGCTTTTCTCTTTTTGTCTTTTTCTCTTTTTTATTCACTCTCTTTTCCTTCACTTACTTTCCACGCTTGCATTTGCGAATTTTGTCATTGATTCTGAAAGAGGGATATGAAAGAAGATAAATAAGGCTTACAAGGGATGACAAGGGATAAAGTTTTTAGATAGCAAAACAAAACACCTTCGTCATTTCAATCTTCAAAATATGCCAAATATAAACAAGTACAATGAAACAAAGGATTATACATAGTATCTCTTGACTGCATCGGAATTGATATCCATTTCCATACATTTTCCTTCCGCATCTGTCAAATATAACGCACCATTGGACAACACTCTAGTTACAACAAATGGTCCCTGCCAGTTTGGGGAGAATTTTCCTTTTGCTTCAGCCTGATGAGGCAAGAGGCGTCTCAACACTAACTATCCCACTTCGAATTTCCGCGGACGCACCTTCTTGTTATATGCTCTCACCATTATCTGTTGGTACAATTGGCCATGACATACTACTGCCAATTTCTTTTCATCAATTAGACTTAATTGCTCCAAGCGGGCTTTGACCCATTCAACATCATCAATTTCCGGTTCGGCGATGATCCGAAGGGATGTGATTTCAATTTCTGTGGGTATTACTGCCTCAGTGCCATACACCAACAAATAAGGAGTCGCCCCTACTGAAGTACGAACAGTAGTGCGATAGCCCAACAATGCGAAAGGTAGCTTCTCATGCCATTGCCTGGACCCTTCCACCATTTTCCGAAGTATCTTCTTTATATTCTTATTAGCTGCCTTGACTGCTCCATTCACCTTAGGGCGATATGGGGGTGGAATTGCGGTGCGTAATCTTAAATTGCTGACAGGTCTCCGTCATCAGATGACTGTTGAGATTAGCACCATTGTCCGTGATGATTACCCTCGGGATCCCAAACCGATAGATGATATTCGAATGTACAAAATCAATCACTGCCTTCTTTGTCACAAATTTGAAAGTTTTTGCCTTAACCCACTTAGTGAAATAATCAATGGCTACCAGAATAAACCTGTGTCCATTTGGCGCCACTGGCTCAATTGGCCCGATGACATCCATTCCCTAAGCAACAAAAGGCCATGGTGCCGACATTGTATGCAATTCAGATGGCGGAGAATGAATCAGATCTCCATGCATCTGGCACTGATGACACTTGCGCACAAAATTAATACAATTCCGCTCCATAGTTAGCCAATAATATCCTGCTCGGAGAATTTTCTTGGCTAACATGTACCCACTTATGTGCGGCCCACAAACTCCAGAATGTACTTCGGTTGTAATAGCTCTGGCCTGTCTAGCATCTACGCATCTCAGCAATCCCAAATCCGGAGTTCTTTTGTACAACACTCCTCCACTAAAGAAAAATCCGCTTGCCAACCGTCGAATTGTCTTTTTTTGATCACCAGTGGCATGTGCCGGATACACCCCCATCCAGATATATTCCTTGATGTCATGAAACCACGGCTCTCCGTCAAGTTCTTCTTCCACCATATTACAATAAGCATGCTGATCACGGACCTGAATCTGCAAAGGGTCCACATAAGCCTAGTTTGGATGATGCAAAATCGACGCCAAAGTAGACAAAGCATCGGCAACCTCATTATGAATCCTTGGAATGTGTCTGAACTCTATTGATTGAAACCGTTAACAAAGATCATGCAAACATTATCGGTACGGTATAAGTTTCAAGTCCCGTGTTTCCCATTCTCCCTAAATTTAGTGCACCGGTAGGTCCGAGTCACCCATGACCAAGACTTCCTGGACACCCATGTCCACAGCTAACCTCAGACCCAAGATACATTCCTCATACTCGGCCATGTTATGAGTACAATAGAAACGAAGTTGAGCTGTGACGGGGTAGTGTTGCCCTGTCTCAGAAATAAGTACCGCTCCTATCCCGACGCCTTTCATATTGGCAGCCCCATCAAAGAAAAGCTTCCATCTTGACTTCTCAACTTGTTCCAACTCATCAACATGCATTACCTTTTCATCATGGAAGTATGTCTCCAAAGGTTCATATTCTTCATCTACTGAATTCTCGGCTAAATGGTCAGCCAACGCTTGTGCTTTCATTGCAGTCTGGGTCACATAGACAATGTCGAATTTCATGAGCAAGATTTTCCACTTTGCGAGCCTCCCTGTGGGCATGGGCTTCTGAAAGATATACTTCAATGGGTCCAACCGAGAGATGAGGTAGGTAGTAAAAGATGATAAGTAATGTTTCAACTTCTGCGCTACCCAAGTTAAGGCATAACATATTCACTCAAGTTGAGTGTACTTAACCTTGTGTGATGTGAATTTCTTGCTGAGGTAATAGATAGCCTGCTCTTTTCTGCCAGTGATATCATGTTTCCCCAGTACACAGCCGAATGAGTTGTCCAACACCGTCAAATATAGGATTAGGGGTCGCCCTAGTTCTGGCGGCACAAACACGGATGGGTTCGACAAATACCCCTTTATCTTGTCAAAAGCCCCCTGACATTCATTCGTCCACCTAATTGCATCGTCTTTCTTTAATAGTTTGAAGATTGGATTGCAAGTGGTCGTGTACTGGGCAATGAACCTGCTGAAATAATTCAATCTTACTAGCAAACTCATCACCTCAGTTTTGTTCCTCAGAGGTGGTAGTTCCTGGATAGCCTTGATTTTTTACGGGTCCAGTTCGATACCCCGACGGCTGACTATGAGTCCCAACAATTTTCCAGACGGCCCCCCGAAGGCGCACTTTGCAGGATTAAGCTTGAGATTGTACCTGCGAAGCCTTTGGAAGAACTTCCTCAGGTCCCTGACATGGTCAGACTGTTTTCTAGATTTGACGATTACATCATCCACGTATACCTCGATTTCCCTGTGTATCATATCATGGAAGATTGTTGTCATCGCCCTCATATAGGTTGCCCCAACATTTTTTAAACCAAACGGCATGGACTGATAGCAATACATTTCCCACAGCGTGATGAATGCCGTCTTTTCTGCATCTTCCTCGTCCATTAAGATCTGATGATAACCGGCATAACAGTCCACAAAAGAACCAATCTCATGTTTGGCACAATTATCAATCAATATGTGGATGTTCGGCAATGGAAAATTGTCTTTTGGACATGCTTTGTTGAGATCCCGATAATCAACACACACCCTCGTTTTGACATACTTCTTTGCCACATGCACAACATTGGCTAACCATGTAGGGTACTGCGTGACCCAAATAACCTTTGCATCGAACTGCTTGGTGACCTCTTCTTTGATCTTTACACTCATATTCATTTTGAACTTCCTCAGCTTCTGTTTGATAGGGTGGAATGCTAGGTCAGCGGGCAATTTATGAACCACTAAATCAATGCTTAGACACGGCATATCATCATACAACCATGCAAAAATAACTTTGTACTCGAACAATGCTTTGATTATCTCCTCTCTGAGTTGTGGTTCCAAGTGAACACTTATTTTAGTTTCACGGACATTATCTTGGTCCCCTAGATTAACTGCTTCTGTGTCATTCATATTAGGTTTGGGTTTTTCCTCAAAATGGCTTAATTCCTTACTAATTTCCTCATAGGCCTCACCATCATCGTATTTCAACTCATCATCACACTCAATTTCTTGTATTATTATTTTCGAGTTAGATTAGCTTTTAAAACTGGGCCGAAGAGTCCTCATGCATGTCATGTCATTGATATCAGCATAAAAAGAACTGTACAGAGAAGAAAAAGAAAAGAAAACAGAAATAAGATTAGGAAGAAAGAAAAGACAATTGCATTTCATTAAATATAAAGATAACAGGTTTTAACAACATCCAACTGGACAGAACATAATATCTGAATTACAAGCCCTGGAATAATCCAGACAACTAAAGAAAATCAAAACCCACTACCAAGACTCCCTCCGAATTGGAAGAGGATTAGCTTCCCAGTTGTTGACTTTTGCACGTGGTCCGACGAGCTGCACATCTGCTTTGCTCGACCCTTCCCCAGCATCAACCATGTTAACCTCGACGAATAATCTTTCGAACCCCTTATCCAAATCTTTATCAACACCAATCAATGACCCATGAACTTTTGTCAACAGTTGCTTTCTGATTCCCGACTTGACGAATGATCTGGATAGACATGGGATTGGCTTGGGAAGAACCCATGCCCTCTTCTTCATTTTGCGGGCCCGTCTTACGTCCGTAGCTGTGGGCTTAAACCCTAATCCAAAAGTATCCAGATTCTTGGAAAGAGAAACCGACTGCACAATGCCTTGAAAGGCAGCACCCAAACCCTTACCTGGTATGAACCCCGTTCTTTAACATTTTTGAGGCCACCATGACAGTCACAACTGCTATTTTAGGAACTGAGATGCCTTTCCCTTCTAGGACCTTTTCCACTGACACTGTGTCGAAAACTTGGTAAACCCACGGCCCTTTGTTGTCATCAACTTCTATGAAAAGAACAATGGCATCACTCAAAGCGCATATATTATCTTCACCGTGCACCACGATCTCTTGCCTGTCCCACTCGAATTTAACCATTTGATGCAATGTAGATGGCACTGCCTTGGCGGCATGAATCCAAGGTTGCCCCAGCAAAAAGTTATAAGAGACCGCCACATCTATCACCTGAAATTCCATGGTGAACTCCACGGGTCCGATTGTCAATTCCAGTATTATGTCACCCGCAGAATATTTTGCCCCCCCCATCGAACCCTCGCACACAGACATTGTTCTCATAGATTCTATCATTATCGACCTTCATCTTGCTCAACGTGGATAGAGGACATATGTTCGCACTAGACCCATTGTCAACCAGAACTCGGGTGACTACAGAATCCTCGCATTTCACTGTCAAATAAAGGGCCCTATTATGTTCAGTGCCCTCCATAGGAAACTCATCGTTTGAGAAAGTAACTCTGTTCACCTCAAAGATTTTATTTGCTATCTTCTCCAAGTGATTCACCGAGATCTTGTCAGGGACATGGGCCTCGTTCAATATTTTCATTAGCGCCTGGCGGTGCTCATCTGAGTGGATCATCAATGAGATCAATGAGATTTGGGCGGGTGTTTTCTCCAATTGTTCTACAATAGAGTAATCCTGTACTTTCATCTTCCTTAGGAATTCCTCCGCTTCCTCGTCTGTTACAGCTTTCTTTACAAATACCGAGTTATCTTTGGGAACTCTGGCTTTTCTCAACTCTTCAGGGGCAAAGCACCTCCCTGAATGGGTCAGACCCTGAGCTTCACAAACTTCTTCTCTGATTTCCTTCCCTTTATACGTCACTACCACTTGGTCATAACTCCATGGAACAACCTTTCTATTGATCACCGGCAACTGAGTTACTGGTTTTATGATAACAGGCTTTGTGCGAGCACTTTTCACGACCACAACAGGTGTACTCGCAATTCCCGGTACCACCACTTTCGCTTGTTCTGGTTTTACTGCAACAATGTTTGACGACCCTTTCTCGGCTACCACAGCTGGCTTATTGTTCACCCCTTTCAACTGGACCACTGATTTCCCACTGGTTACCTTTTCTTTTGAACTGGTTTTGCTGGAACGAATCATCATTACCGTCTGCGAGGGTTTCTTTGGCTCTCCTACCTTGTGTATCAACTCAATCATATGGGTCTCATGGTGAGCCGACAATGGATTCTGGTTGATATTTGGTGCCTTTGGGTCCTGAACCTCGATCCGATGAGTATCAATGAGCTCCTGCACGACTATTTTTAGTTTCCAAAACTTCTATGTATCATGCCCCGGGGCCCCTAAATAGTATTCACAACTCACCGAATGATCATGATTTCTGGGAGGGGGATTTGGTATTTTAGGCTCAATTGGATTCAGCATGCCCAACTGTCTCAATCTGTGGAATAAACTGGTTTGTGATTCTTCTAGCAGAGTGAAAGTCTTTTTTTTTAGCCTCCCATTCCTGATGGCTTGGTTGGGTCGGAAGCTTGTTCCGGTGGAATTTATGTAGGCTCTTGGGGGTGGATAGGTATTTTTTGGAGCTGGGTATGGATTTTGTGGATTCGGTGCATGCCATTGCACGTGAGCCGGGGTTTGGGTGTAAGTTTGTGCATGATGGACGGAGAAATGAGGATCTGGCGGTGGGTAATAGTGTTGTGGAGGGCCATATGGAGTGTGTGGGTAATTTTGGTGGTGGGTTAGAGGTTGGTTATAGTAGCGTGATGGGCCTCTAGATCCGAACCAGGCTCCGAACTCAACTGTTGCGACATCTTCATTCTTCTTTTTCCCAAGCACACCCCCAGTGCCACTTTGGATGGCCTGGGTGGTTGCTTTGATCGCTGAATAACTCATGATTTTGTTGGACTTAAGTCCCTCCTCGACCATGCCTCCTATTTTTACAACCACATTAAAAGACTTGCCAATCACTGTTACCAAGAGACCAAAACAAGTCGGCTCTAAAGCCTGTAAAAAGTAATCGACCATCTCACCTCTTTCATTGGAGGGTCAACCCTCGCGGCCTGCTACCTCCAACAGAACCCGTATTCTCTGAAGCTTTCCCCGGTCTTTTTCTCGAGCTTTATCAGTGACAGACGGTCTGGAATGATTTCAAGATTGTACTAAAAGTGACATGCGAACGCTTGTGCCAGGTCATCCCAAGTATACCACCTGCCATGGTCCTATCGTGTATACCATTCTAATGCCGACCCGCTCAAACTCTAGCTGAAGTACGCCATCAGTAACTCATCTTTTCCACCCGCCCCTCTCATCTTGCTGCAAAACCCTCCCAAATGTGCTACCGGATCACCATGTCCGTCGTACAGATCGAACTTAGGTGTCTTGAACCCTGCTGGTAGCTGAACATCTGGGAACAAACACAAATCCTTATAGGCCACACTGACTTGGCCACCCATTCCCTGCATGTTCCTGAAGGATTGCTCTAGGCTTTTTACTTTTCGAAACATCTCTTCCTACTCCGGGCTCTTAAGTGGCTTTTCAGTTTCCGCCGGGAGCTCAAAGTGAGGGGTGTAGGGATATGGTTCAGGAGCTTTAAAGGTGGGATTTAAAGTGTAGTAATGGTTGTCATGAGTCTGAAACAACGGTTCACTAGATGATCGATGTAATACAGTGGGTAGGGGTGCCACAAACACAGGAGCAACTAGCAGAGGTGGGTACGAGATTTGTTTAGGTGGTGGAGGTAGTGGTGTTTGAGAGGTGATTCCATAGCACTGTTGATAAGTAGGAAAAGTTGGAGATGAGTTCACAGTAGGGGGCTCCTGAGGCTGAGCCAACGGTGGGACGTAAGCAGGGTTAGCAGGGTAAGCTAGTGGTGGATGTCCTTTTGACCAGGCCTGATACATTTCGGCCATTTGTTGCTTCAACTTATGCATATCCTCTTTCATTGCGTTAACATCCACTTCTTCCTCCTCCCTCGACAGGTCAACGATGCTTGCCTATATTTTCTGAGTGACCGTGTTTGACTTGTTCTTAGACCGGGTATTGTAGGAGTGGGTTGCCAGAATACCAATCAACTAACCACCTGCCTGAACTCAACTTCAACAACAGTTTTGTTAGAGATTAGGGTTTCAATAGATTGGTAACCGCACATTGGGGAGTGAATGCACCTAAGTAGTTAACCGTTTCTATTATGCATTTGCTCGGTCGCATGCGTCATTCCGACCTTTTTCTATTTCCGATTGCAAACTTTCTCTTCTTTTTTTTTCTTCTTCTTTTCACTCTTGCCTTTGTTTTCTCTTGTTCCTATTCTCTCCCTTTCTCGGTTTTTTTATATTTTTGTTTTCTCTCTTTTCCTTCTTTTTTTACCGCTCTTTTTCTTTTCTCTTTTTTTCTTGTTTTTTCTCTCTTTTCTTTTCTTTTTCTCTTTTGGTTACGGTCGAATTCTATGGAGATTGCCTACGTATCATGACCCTGCATGAATCAGACCAAGCGTAGTTCTTACAGGTAAAAGGTAAATAAACAATAAAACATTTTTTGAAATTTTTAATTTTTCATAACAAAACAAACTTTGATTACAAAAATTCAAAAACCAACAGACTCAAACAAGAACTAACAGATTCCGATGAAAGACGAACTACAGACTCGAAGAACAACTAACCCACATAAAAAAAAAATACAAACTTCGAGACAAACTGACAGACTCCAAAGGGATCTTGTTCCTAACTGTTATTGGCACACTTGGGCTTATGCTCATTCTGCACATTTATTAAGGTGATTGAGCAAAAATCAAGACTCATTTGACTCAACAACAAAGTTGACACTTTTTTTTCCAAATTACGAACAAAGACCCGGTTTTGTGCATACGGCCTTTCAGCACATCGGGGACGAAGATTTTAAGGCTGTGTTGGCTAACCGACCAAAAACCTTGAAAAATGACCAAAGGTGGTTGTTCTCGCAACAGCAGCCTTCCGGCGCCCTTTTAGGGACATTCGCTACTTTTGGCAAGAATGGCATCACCTTAATTATTTTTAAATAAAAAAACAAAATTTTGTTCTTTTCGGGCTATTTTTGTAAAAAGGGAAGTTGGGCCCGATGAGGGTTGCCTACGTATCCCACACCCTGTGAGAATCAAACTGGCGTAGTTCGGGCAAACAAAACAATCTATTTTTGAAAACAAGACTTTTTTTTCTTTTTTTTCATTGGTAAATAAAACAAGACTCTTTTTTTTTTCTTTTTTCACTGGTAAATAAAATAAACTATTTCAAACACATTTTCATTCTATTTTTTTTCTTCATTTTTCCCAAAAATTTGGCAGAGTTTCGACACTATTTGGACATTGGTTTTTCCAAAACAGGTGATTAACACTCTTTACCCTCACACTGCTATTTCTTTCCTTTAAAAGCCGGTCAGCATGCGACTCCAAAATAAATAAATGCACAAGTAAGATGCATCAGGGTGGTCTATTATTCGGGGTACACCTGTCCTAGATGGACCCAACCCCTGTGTTGAGTTCCCTAAGTCAAAATGCACATGATGCAGATAAGCGTTCCTACTAGGGATCCGACATGAGTCTGAGTTATTCTAGTTTCAAAAACCTGGGTATATGTTCTAGACTGTGTACCTAAGCGCACAACTTGAGTCGAGGAAGGGGCTACGTACTGGGGACCCGAAAGATTGTCCGACTTATTAACTTGTCCGAGCCTCTTTCTTATTTCAAGGTATGACACTAACATAATAGGGGGTCTCGACTAGCGAGCACATCCTTGGAGATAAGAAGAGAGGGATTTCGTAGCAGTTTTGTATATACAGTTCAAATAATATCAAAGCAGTAAAAAGCAACATTTTGCACATTAGGTCCAAACATGAAATAAAATCAGATAACAGATAAAGCCAAATACAATAATATATCTAAGCTTGAATTCAGAACCCTGAACCGAAGTTCTGGGTTCTTGTTCCCCAGCAGAGTCACCAGAGCTGCCACACCTCCTTTTTCTACTACACCCCGTAAAGGGTATAATAAATAGGGAGTTATTTCCAACTTGAAGTGACAATCAAAATGGGATTTATTTAAAAGATTCAGAGTCACCACTTGAGAGATTTATGATGTCCTAAGTCACCGGTTGAATCCCAAATCAAGGAAAATAATGACTCTATTTAACAGTCCGCGAACCAGAAATCCGAGTAAGAAATTCTGTTAAGCCGGGAGAAGGTGTTAGGAGAATCTGAGTTTCGTGGTTCTAGCACGATCACTCAACTGTCATATTCGGCTTAAATTATCTGATTTTAAATAATTATGTGCAAATTTTAACTATAGTTACCGCTTTTATTCATTTTATTAAAGAAGATTGCAACGTCGTTAGAACACATCTCGAACCACGTCACATAAATGCACCTGTGATTTTTGACATAATTTAACTTCGTTGGGATTTGGATTTGGGTCACATAAATGTGCACCCGAGTTTAGGAACGTAATGTTATTAAACACGTGCCTATAGCAACTGTGCGTTTGCACTTTACGAGGGCCATGAAATTTGCTAAACGCCACGCCTCAAATTCTAAGGTTGAGTTAAAGCCAATTAAACGAGGACCACACAATTATCATTTTTGTTTTGAATGGCACACCTCGAATTGTATTAACCAAGTTTCCAAATCAAAAGGGTCATAAACTATGAGTTATGTAATTATGGCTCACCACCCAATTACTAAGAAGGAACTCAACTATTTAAACATTAATGAGCCAAGACTATAATGTTACTATGATCAAGAGAACCACGACTAATTATCAAGGACTCGTACAATTACAAAGATCTTGCTCGAGAAAGTAAAAGAACTGCACGAAAATTGACGACATTTGAACCAGTAACCAAATAAGGCATCGGGTACATCAAATCCAAGATTGGCTGGGCTTGGGGAAATCCCAATCGGAGAGCCTAACTCTTCAGGTAGCCACTCAAGTCAATCGTCACTTGGGTCCAAGATCGAACCCCTATGACAGCAATACCAACGAGATTCGGATTTCATGCTCAAAACGTGATCTACTAGGAGCATTTAACACAACAAATCAAAATAATTATCTGATTGGCCATCTACACTAGTAAATGAATTTCAAAGTTCTTATAAAGGCTCAAATTCAATATTGGTATGCTCCAAAAATGACTAAGCCTAACCGTACAATGATGTTATCAATAAGAGAACATATCACTGGATTATTCCACTACTCAAATATTTGACACAATTTATTAACATCTAACTTCAAACATATTTTAGCTAGTTTGGCTCAATTAAATTTAACCAAAGATAGTGATCTGTTTCATTAAAACTCAAATCCTACAATTCAGTTAATCAATAAGAATTCCTGTGTCACTGAACCCAATTGCTGAAACACTCCAAATAATCATAACATAACAACTTGACAAAAAGAATTAATGCAACCAAAGAATGACTAACAAAATTCATAAAGGGAATCAACACAGAGAGTCCCTAATCACGTCAAGTTTAATACATCATATAGTGTCTAAAACAGCTGTGTATCCAACCAAATTTAGACCAATACTTAGGACAAATGTACACAAAAGACAAACTAAAACCAGACAATAGCATCACAAACTAAGATTGATATTCTCATTCGACTTCAATTGATCACAAATCTTTATACAAGTCCTAATCCGACTTCATTTCTGCCATAGTTCAAGAGGATACCTGGAATTTGAAAGTAAAATAGAAGAAATGAGGGTCAGCATTAGAATTAGTAGCAGGAACAGGAACCACCAACACAATCAGCCCAGAAATGATTGAGAAAAATCAGCTTAGAACCAAAATTGACCCAACAATCAAAACTTGGACCAGAAATGAACCAAAGCACTTAGACACCAACATATTCAAACCATTTTAAGCCTTAATTGCTCAGAATTCAACAAAGAAGAGATATCACAGGAGTTTCTCATATTTTTCCTTCAATAAAACAGTAGAAGTTTTTTCTCTTTAGCCTCTTAAGCCTTCAGGGATTTTTTGCTCTCTAATCCTTAGATTTCAGAATGTGTAGCCTCTGTATTTTTTCTGGATTTTTCAGCTCTTAAAACCTTCTAATTATACAGCTTTCTTTTTGGATTTTTTTCAGCTCCAAAAACCTTACCTTCTAAGGCAAGAAATGGTGCCTTTTATAGGCAAACCACTAGGGCAACACCTGCAGGTTTACTTTTGCCCTTTAGTCCCTTTTTTTCAAATTTTAAAACCTTATTTATTGACTTGCTACCCAAGTCACACCACTATGATCCTAACATACCAATTATAGCCCCTTCTAGGTGCTTCTAGTGGTTTCTAATTTCAGTTACTAAAGATTTCCTAAATTGAATTCCCTAGACTACTCTTTTTGATTCTGAAAATTACTAAACTAAACTAGCCCCTTTTACCTTGGTCTACTAACCCTAGTTAACTAACTAGAAGCTGGAATCAAACAGCTAATACCAAATAAATCCTAAGAATTGAACTAACATGGAAATTAATTCTAAAAACCAGTAATTATCCATTAACGACAAGCAAACAACATTGAAAATTAAAGTCAAACTAACCGCACCAATCATGAATTGTTTAATTGAAACCAAACACAAAATAGAAAAAATCAGAACATAACAGAATTAAACCAAAAATAAAAAAACATGAGAGAATTAAAAATGAACAGAACCCTAAGAACTCTAAATCAAAAAAGACTAAGAAATTCTGAGTAAAAATGAAAGAACAACAAATAATAATCAAGAATGAAAAGAAAAATAGAAAAGACGATGAAACACCTTGAAATTTGATTAGGGCTCGAATGCTGGCACGATTTCTTGGACTTTATCGGGCTATAATTGTACTTAATTATGTGTTTTCATGAGAAAATGCCTATTTAAGGGCTATTATACCCAAAACCCAATAATTCCCAATTTTGCAAAACTAGGGTTCCAGCCTGAGTTTTCGATCTAAAATTCGAAACTTTGGAGGAACAATTGTAGGAAATGAGTGAGGATTTAAGGAGATGAAGGCGGGGAAGGTCCAGGGTGTAACTTGGGAGGGATTTGGAGGTGGCTCCGCCCAATTCCTAGGGTTTGGGTTATTCGAAGAGATGGACAGGGATTTAGGAGACGGGGTTTGGGGGTTTGGAAAGAGGAAGATACGGGGAGTTCAGGGTGTATTTTTGGAGTTGTTTGGGGACCGGCTGCCGGACACGGCGGTCACTGTTTTGAATATTCGACAATTTTAGGAGGGATTCAAATGGAAACAAGCCTGGATTCGGAATGGGGAGATGAAGCGGAACATATGGTGTAAATTTGGGATAGTTTGGAGAATCGTCGCCGGCGGAGGCGGTTTTCGGCCGACGGCGAGCAGCGGAGGACGGCGGAGATGGGAGAGGGTCTCTGGGGTTTCTGGGCAAGGGTGAGAGAGAGACGAGGTGCAGTGGGTGAGGGGTTTTCGACCATTATATATTAACTGATCTAGGATTCCAGGCCATTAGATCAAAGTAACCTCGACGGCCTGGATCTATTTGGACCTAAATGGGGTCGTTTGGTTGGGGTATGGTGGGGACTTGGGTCATGGTTTGGGCTGGGTATTTGGACAGGTATGGGTGGATTTTGGGCTGGTTGAGGTGTTGGGCTGAGTGAAAATTGAAAGGTTGGCCCAATTATAAAATCTGATCCCTCTTTAATTCCTTTCCTTTTTCTTTCTCTTTTTCTTTTTCTTTTCAAGTTAAAATTAAAAATCTAAATTAACTTTAAATTACCCTACCAAGTTATATTAAGCTCTACTTAATAATCAACACTTCTAATGAAATACTAATTTAAAGAGAATACATAAAATTCAAAGATAAAAATTAAACAAAGCAAAAATAACTCTATTTTTGTATTTTTTATAAAATTCTAGTTACTAATTAGTCTAAAATATGTAAAATTAAATTCTAAATACAAATGTGATGCATATTTTTGTATTTTTATGAATTTATATTAAAGTAAAAATGCACACAGAAATGCAAATAAACACAAAAATGATGCAATTAATTCCTAAAAATCAAATAATTAAAAGAAAAATCCTAAATCTAGGAATTCTGTATGAGTAAATAATGCGAGGCAAAAATCACGTGCTCACACGCCATGAACTCCCCTTCACCGCCCGGTTCTAAATCTCCACTCCATTTCCCTCGAATCCCCCTCAAATCCCTCCGATTTCGGATCTGAATCCAAGACCTAAAAACCCTAAATCTCAAAATCCACCCAAAATCGCACCCTATAACCCTCACACACTCATGAACCCAAACCCCTAAGTAGTTTTCCCAAAAACCAGACCAAATTCGCCCAATTCCAGATCTACGACATGCAAAGATTCAAGTCCCAAGCCTTCAAGTTTCAGAGGATAATTTAGTTTGAAACTGATGTTGATTGATTGTTCTCAACAAAAACATTCGATTAACATCAGTTTTGGTTTAAATTGGAGCAGCCCGAATGTCCGTCTGAGCCAACCGTCGTCCGCCTATCCTAGGTATCTCATTTGTTTTCTCCATCTTTTTCTTTGATTTCTCTTCCCATTTTCCTTTCTTTTCTTCCCTTTTCCTTAATCTATTTTATATTTTCTTTTATTTTGACCAAAAAATAAAAAAAAATTGGATAATTATAAACCATGGATTAATAGGATCTCTTATTGCTTAACCAGTAGTGTTTTAGGTTTCATTTAGATTTATTAATTTGGTTTGGCACGTGTTTAATTTGTTTAGTTCGTTGATTACTGCAAGTTTCAATCATCGTTTTGCTTTTTTGTATCATAGCTTAGTATGCGTGCATCGTTTAATTAGCTTAAATATTTTTGTTCTAAAGTTCATCTTTATGTGGGTTTCCTTATGAACTTGGTACATTTTAAGTTTGTTTCCAAGCTTTAGGATGTTCAAAGTTTTGGGCTCTGTGGGTTTGTTTTGATCCGTTGGTGATTATTTATTTTGATTGTTCCTGTTTGCCATATTTGTTAATCCTTAAGTATCTGTAGGGGGCTAATTGTAAGTAAGGAAACTTAAGGGGGGGTCATAAAGGATTTAGGCAGGGACTGTAATAAGCAGGCTGTATAAGGGTAATTTAGGGTCTATCTACTTAGGGAAATATCAGATTAGTCTAGAACAAGGGAAGCTGGCCTCATTTGTTAGCTGAAGTGTTGAAACCAATGAGAAAGGGATAGCTGTCCATTTTCTGTTAAGAAAAGATGCTTTGTGAGGGGTATTTTGGGGAAATCCCTTTGCCTTGTCTTGGAGGGCACATAACATATTTTTGTTGTATAAATAAGGCCCACCACTCACTCTTTTGAGCAACATTTTGATACTCTAAAAATACTAAAAAATTCCTGCATCATTTTGGGTCATAAATTGTTGGCAATTATCGCTTTGAGTTCATTGTTAGTAATAGCTTAAGACTTTCAAAGGATTTCCAGTTCATTTGGTTTTAAAAATGGTTTAAAAGCTGAATGTTGCTGTGTTGATGATACTGGTCTACTGTTGTTGCTGAACTCCTCACTCTCATTGTTTTATTTTAATCTTCAGGTATTCCTTGGACTGTGAATAACATGTGATGCGTAAATGTACTACCAGATATGGAAAATATGATGAATATGAGTCATTTGCCGGATCTTATTCCCTTGCTCTTCAATTTCATTTATATTCTATAATAGTATAGCTTTATTATATGCATTCTACTTCCCTTTCATGATTATTGATGTTGTATCACGCTATTAGGTTTGGGGGTGAAGATTTCAGTGTCTCTTATTAGATTGTGAGTTGATTAAAACTTGTCATGGGTATAGAGAAAGGCTCAGGGCTTTTGCAGTTAAGGGTCTAGGTCATATGAGGAATTTCTTGTGATTCTGTTTAAATTTATTCAAAATTGGAGTTAACTTTCAGATTCATGAGTTAGTTATTTGACAATTTTGTTGGCTTATTTTAGTTATAGAGTTTGGTTCAAGCATTTTTTTAAGAGCTACAGTTGAGTAAATGGTTGTTAGATTAATAAATGTTAACTATTTCAAACTGTGAGAATTCCCACTGCTGCTTGTAAAGTCCAGAATTGAGGTCTGAATCTCACACAATGTGTTTATAACTTAGCTCGTGTCAATTTGAGATGGGAACACTGATTCTTATATTTTATTCAATTAAATTCCAGTAGTTTTCCTTTTAGATAGGTAATTTAATTATTTGGGTGTTGTAGTATTTTGGGTTTGGTATACCAATTTACTACAGGCTGATTAGGCCATTAGGCCCAGCCAGCTCTTGGGCTTCGGAGGTCTCCTCCCTCTATGGGGACTCGATCTTGAGAGCCACATTTTTTTTACATTTATTTTTACCGATTTAGTTTACTTTGGGTCTGAACTTTGAGGCCCTTCAGAAAAATGAAAAATTGCTTGCCTCACCATTCTTTGGGCTTGCATTTCATGCCCATATCCCTATTTAATGGCTGTTGCGGATTAGGTCTATAACAAGCTGGGCCCAAACGCCAAAAGCCCATCATACCTCATTTTAATCAATAGTGGTATAAACACGGCTTTAAATCATTGGTTAAAATAATTCTCGTAATTAGATTGCGGTGTGCCATCAAAATTAATCTATGGCCCTCACATGTTGTAATTAGACATTAATGATGAATGTTCATAGAAAAGCCTTTAGGACCGTTTAAAATACAATTGTGATTGTGTATACGTTTGCGTGACATGATTACGATTCAAAAAACCCAACTCGGAGTAGGCGTTCGCGCAACCCCGAATAAATTCTCTTACTAGTGAAATTCGTTTAATAGGTCACTAATTAATTTTAATTTATATAGTTTTGAGGTGAGCTATCCACAAGTTAATCATACATGGCCCTCGTATTAGTTGCATAATTTGGATATAACAAACAAGAAATGATCGTAGTCTTGCTTTAGGCACGTTTAATATATTATCGTGGTTGTGGACACATTCGCGTAATATGATTACGATTTCTAAAAAAACAAAACCGGAGTATGCGTTCGCATAACTTTGGACAAACTTTCTTAATAATAATAATAATAATAAAGCGTTACTAATTGTGGACACATTCGCGTGACATGATTTTTGACGCGCCAAACAAATGGGTACACGTGCGCGTAACCTATTTTAAGATAATTTCTTAATGAAAAGAGGCAAAATCACATAGGTTCTAAAATGAGTAACTAAACAAAATTAATAAGCCAAGTATGATAAAAGCGTCCGTGCTAGAACCACGGAACTCGGGAGTGCCTAACACCTTCTCCCGAGTTAACAGAATTCCTTACCCGAATTTCTGTATTCGCAGACCGTGAATAGAGTCAAACTTTCCTCGACTCGGGATTTTAACCGGCGACTTGGGACACCATAAATTATCCCAAGTGGTGACTCTAATTTTAAATAAATAATCCCGTTTTGATTGTCACTTAAATTGAAAAAACTCCCTTATACCCTTCCGGGGGTAGTAAAAAAAAAAGGTGTGACAGCTCTGGCGACTCTGCTGGGGATAGAACCCAGAACTTCACGTTCAGGGTTCAGAATTTGAGCTTGTTAATATAATTTTGCTTGGCTTTATTTATTGTTGATATTACTGTATTCTGTGAACCTTTTATGCTAAATGCTATCTGTTTACCGCTTTAATATTGTTTGAATTGTATATAACTGTCTTCTTACACCACCCCTCTAAGTCTTCTGAAAATGGTGCACACGTTAGTGTGGCCCACTTTTTCAGTAGAAATTATATCAAATAGAATGAGGTTGGGCCAGCGATAAGGCCGGGCAGACTTTAGTGCTCCCGGTACGTCTCCCCCTCTTCGGCCCCAGTTGTCCGCTCGGGTACCCCAAGTCTAGAACAAAACCCCGGGATTTAAACTTAGAAAAATACAACTTCATGTCAGATCGCTAGTAGGAACGCTTGTTTGCATCATGTGCATTTTACTTAGGGGACCCAACACAGGGGTTGGGTCCGTCTAGGACAGGTGTGCCAAAAATAACAGACCATCCTGATTCATTCTATGTGCTATGTGAACATTTGTTTATTTCGGCTTGCATGCTGACCGGCTAGGGATGTAGGGAAGGAAATAGAACCTGGTTCTGAAAACTCCTCGGTATTGAAAATATCCCGAAACTCTGCCGAAATATTTTTTTCAAAAAAAAGGGAGTCATTATTGTGTTCTTTTCAAATATGTCAAAACTGACCGAACTACGCAGGTCTGATTCTCACCGGATGTGGGATACGTAGGAAACCTATATAAGGTTTGGCCTCATTTTTGAAAAAAAAAAGGCAAGAAGAGAGTCAATGGTCAAATAAAGTAGTTTGGAGTTTGATAAAAATAAGCCGATCCAGCTTCAGTAATATCCTAAACCGTTCTTGCCGAGATGGCCTTAGAATATCTTCAGTTGTCGAAGGGCTATTTTTATCAAAGAACGATCAAGTCTGTCAGTGAAGTGTCATTTCTAAAGTAATCTTCCCCGACCTCAAAATTCATTCGGAATTTGGAGGGGGCCACATTTGCAAAAACGGTCACTTTGCTGAAAATAGCATATAGGGGAAGGAGTCATGGTCCATTGATTGGAAAACCTATTTTAAAAGGTCCACCAGAATCAACCCTAACCTGAAACCCTCCACAGGTACAAATGAATACTGTCCAGGACCTGTCATAAATGAACACTGCCCAGAACTCGTCAGAAGTGGTCAGGAAACAGGCTCAGTTGCACCTGTACATGTGGTGGAATGATCTAGATGAAGATGGCCAGAAGTGGGTGAAGAGATACTTGGGTGCTCTTATAAACATTTTGGAGATCAAGCCACAGGACGACCTAATCAAGGCACTTTCTGGGACCCCGTCTACAATGTTTTTCGTTTCTCAGACTTCGAGATCACCCCTACTTTGGAGGAAATGGCCCGGTACATTGAGTATGGCCAAGATTTGAGGAAGCAGCAACTTATATTTCCAAGGGCTCCTTCGGTGCACAAGTTCTTTGACCTCTTAAATATCAGTAAATAGATGAAGAAAGCCTATGTAAGGAAAGGGTGTTGTTCTTTCCATTTTCTGTACTTCAGGTTCAGGCACTCGGCTGGGTTTGAGACATATAAAAAGGGGTTGAGCAACAAACAAGATAAAGGCCTTTGGTAAATCCATCACCGGTTCGCCTTTATTGTGGCCTTTTTGGGGATCATGGTTTTTCCAAATGAGGAAGGGATGGTGGATACTCATATGGTTAGAATAGCACAAATCCTCACTACCAAGGAAGATCATACACTCTTCCCGTTAGTGCTGGCGGATATCTATCGAGCATTGACATTATGCAAAGTTGGGGCTCAGTTCTTTGAAGGTTGCAATATCCTCCTACAAATGTGGTTGATCGAGAATCTTCGCCATCACCCCCAGATTCTTGAGTTATGGTTCGAGCCCGAATGACATCATTATCAGTTACGAGGAAAGGGTAAAGGATTACAACATGCCGAAAGGGTTTGAAGCATGGATCTCCTACTTGAAAGCTCTCAAAGCAAGCCATGTTGAGTGGACTATAGAATGGCTCCCGATGATAGAAGCCATATACATGATGGCTACCAAGGGTTACCTAAGATTGATGGGCGTGAGGAGTATCCAGACATATGCACCGCAGAGGGTTTTGAGGCAGTTAGGTAGGTATCAAATTGTGCCCGAAGATGAAGATCTAACCACCCAGGTTATTGAACAACATCCGGAAGCTGCATTACCTGAGGCTCTAGCTCAATAAGATTGGAATGGATACCAGTATCTAAAAAATGGCACCCAGGTATCAGATGTTGCAAATGGAGAAGTGGATCCAAATTATGCTGCTTGTTTTGGGGAAAAGGTCTTGTGTAAACAACGAGCCAGAGCCTGAGCCCGAGAGGCCTGCCAAAAGACTTCATGTTCAAGCTTTCAATAACAAAATCCAAGAAAGGATGGCCTGGGGAGAGAAGGAAAAGGAATATCAAGCCGAGATTCACCCCTTGAAAGAGAAGCTGAGAAATATAAAATTCAACCACTATCGCCAAGCAGAAGAAGACGAAGGTGAGAAAAGAAAGTTGGCCCAAGAAAATGAAGCATTCCGAGCCCAAAGTTCAAAAAAGAGAATAGCAATTGAGAACCCGGGTAGGAGCAAAAAAGACGAGAAGCTCATCTATAACATGACACAAAAGGTATGTGATTTTGAGGATGATTTGCAAAAGACTGAAGCAGAGCTAGTAAATGCCCGAGCTAAGTTAGCTAAGAATGCGGAGGGACGAGCCAATTTCGTTTGACAAGTGCAGGAGAAGTATGAAAACGGAATGATGAATATGAAAAAAAAAGGTCAATGTCCTTGAAAAAGAAATGGCCAAGCAGGTAAGAGACTTTAAAGCAGAAAAGGAGCACTGTTATGCTCTGATGTCACAACTAGAGAAAGACCTTCAGCAGTTTCAAGAGTAAAACCATGCAACCGAAAAGGTTTTGGGTGCCAGATCTCAGCAGATCGGACGACTGCTACAGTAGAAGTGTATTATCAGAGAAAGGACTAGGATAATTATGGACTACATTGTGGTGAAATGCAACGAGTGTGAAGACATGACCAGATCCATGTTCTTCGCTTCCATCATGATTTTTGTTCGACAAATCATGGACGACTTGTTTCGCCTCTAAGAGGACATGCCGCAAAGGCCCACAGTAAGGCCAACTAGAGCAGCAGTTGAAACACTCATGTATTCTTGACTTTGTTTGTTCAAGTCTGTTTTCATCAGTTTGTTTTCAAGACTCTTTTGTCAGAGTCTGTATTTTCTATTATCTTTTGAAGTTGTCAGCCCACCCATTGAGTCTGTAATTTTATAGGGGAAGTTGTCGTAATCAAGATGCTTTATTTTATGTTATTTTGTGAAATTTGAAAACCACAAAAAATGTTTTTTTATTTCTATTTATTTCACACATATTCCTAGAAGTACGCTTGGTCTGATTCATGCGGTGTCATGATACATAGGCAATCCCCATAGGATTCAATCATAAACATGAAAAAAAGGGAGAGAAAACAAGGAAACTGTGAGGAAAAATGTATAAATTGAAACATCAAATGGCCTAAACGTACCAAGACTAGGTAAAAGGGCATCCCCCACCAGCACACCCTGCCAACCTCGCTTTCATCCCACTATTGGCTCAGTCCCAAGAATCTCCAACTGCTAATTCATCCCCACAAAATACACCGGGCTTCACCTATTACCACTATTATCAAGGCACCACTTCCCAAACCACACAAGCACCACAAGTTAAACCAATCCCATACCCCTCTCCACCAGCCACTCCTATTTTTTTGGCACCACCGCCAGCTACACTTCATCGATCCTCTAGTGAACCTTTGTTTCAGACCCAAGATAACCAATACTTTCCCCCGAAGCCTACTTTCAAGGCACCATATCATTAACCCTACACTCCCCATTTTGACCTCCCAACTGAGACAGAAAAATCACCTAAAAACCCAGAGCAAGAGGAGATGTTCAGGAAAGTAAAATGCCTGGAGAAATCATTCAAAAGCATTCAGGGATTAGGAGGTCAGGTGAGCGTGGCCTACAAAGATTTGTGTCTATTGCCCGATATTCAGTTACTTATAGGATTCAAGACGCCTAAATTTTCTTATATGACGGGCATGGGGACCCGATGGCCCACTTGAGGGGATTCTGCAGTAAGATGAGAGGAGCAGGTGGAAGAGATGAGTTGCTAATGGCATACTTCAGCCAGAGTTTAAGCAGCGCGACGTTAGAATGGTATACGCATGAAGATCATAACCGATGGTATACTTGGAATGATTTGGCACAAGCTTTCGCCCGCCATTTCCAGTACAACATCGAGATGGTTCTGGATCGATTATCTCTAACTAAGATTGAAAAGAAGCCAGGAGAAAGTTTCAGAGAATATGGCTATCACTGGAGAGAACAAGCGAGATGAGTCAACCCTCCGATGGAGGAGAACGAAATGGTGGAGTATTTTCTGCAAGCTTTGGAACCAACTTACTTTGGCCATCTAATATCGGCCATAGGCAAGTCATTCAACGAGGTAGTGAAGATGGGTGGCATGGTGGAAGAAGGTCTTAAGTCAAGCAAAATCATGAGCTATTCGGCCATCAAAGCAACTACCCAAGCCATCCAAAACGGTACCGGAGGAGTGATTGGGAAGAAAAAGAAAGAAGATGTGGCAACAGTGGATTCAGGATCGTGGTTTAGACCAAAGGGCCCATCACGTCATTATACCTAGCCTTGCCCCCAACACAGAGCCTACACCCAAAACCCCTATAATCCACCCCAATATTACTACCCGCCACCAGAACCTTATATCTCTGTCCACCATGCCCAGTCATATACCCAACCACAATGGCGTCCCCCAGTCCCATAAAATACCTACCCATCTCCACAAAATGGTTACCCACATCCCCGAGCCTACCGAAACCCTCCCGATCTAGGTTTTCGACCTAATCCAGCATTCAAGAATGAGAGGCAGCAGAAGAAAACTTTCACCATGTTGGGGGAGTCTTACACTAGTTTGTTCCATAGATTGAGGAAGTTTGATATGCTGAGGCCAATTGAGTCAAAACTTCCAAATCCGCTTCCCAAGAATCTTGATTACTCTGTGAGCTATGAATATTGTTCTGGAACTTCGGGGCACGATACGGAGAAGTGCTGGCACCTAAAAAATACCATCCAGGTACTCATTGACACGAACCAGATTGAAATCCAAACCCCGGAGGCACCCAATATTAACCAAAACCTATTACCAGTTCATGAGGGAACGAACATGATTGAGATAGTACATAAAGGTGGGAGCCCAAGAAGCCATCGCAATCTGTTATGATGATGATTCGATCCAGCGAGGTCCAACCAACCAAAGGGAAAAGTGTCACAAAACCAATAGTTGAAGGAGCGGTGAACAAGTTAAGCATGACAAAAGGTGAACCTTCTGTGGTAGTTGAGAAGAGATCCGTAAGTGATACGAAGTCAAAAGTGATTGTGCCAGGATTGGCAAACAGGCCTATCTTAATTGTGAATGGTGGCCGCATGGACCCTGTCATCATCAAGCCTGTAACCCAGTTGCCGGTAATCAACACCAATATTGTCTCCTGGAGCTATGAACGGGTGACAGTGACTTACAAGGGGAAAGAAGAAGTCAATGAGGCCCAAGGGCTAACTCATTCGGGGAGATGCTTTGCCTCAGAAGAGTTTAGAAAAGCCAAGGCATCCAAGGATAATTCAATTCTAGTAAAGAAAGCAGTCACTGACGAAGAAGCAGAGGAGTTTCTGAGGAAAATGAAATTACAAGATTACTCCATCCCGGAGCAATTAAGAAAGACCCCCACTCAGATTCTATTGTTGTCATTATTGATTCATTCAGATGAGCATCGTCGGGCCTTGATAAAAATCATAAACGAAGCTCATGTCCTTGATAAAATTTTAGTGAACCATCTGGAGAAGATCACCAACAAAATATTTGAGGTGAAAAGGATCACCTTTTTTGATGATAGGTTGCCCATGGAAGGAACTGAACACAACAAGGCCATCTATCTTACGATAAAATGTAAAGAGTCTGTGGTTACCAGGGTTTTAGTTGACAATGGTTCAAGTGCAAACATCTGTCTCCTCTCTACTCTGAACAAGCTGAAAGTTCATGATGAAAGGATTCACAAGAATAGCATATGCGTCCGGGGATTGACGGTGGTGGTAAAAATTCAGTTGGTGATATAGTGCTTGAGTTGACAATAGGACCGATGGAATTCACCATGGAGTTCCAAGTATTGGACGTGGCCGTCTCCTACAATTTGCTATTGGGTCGGCCATGGATACATGCCACCAAAGCAATCCCGTCCTCATTACACCAGATGGTCAAGTTTGAATGGGACAGACAAGAAATTGTCATACATGGTGAGAATAATTTATGTGCTCACAGTGATTCCTCTATTCCGTTTATTGAGGCCAAAGACTATGAAGGGCCATAGGTATACCAAGTTTTTGAAATGGTGCTGATCGAGAAAGTTCCAGAAGGGAAGTCTCTGCCAGCTCCAAAGATAGCCTCTACATCCGTCATGGTGGCCGTTGAATGTTGAAAAACGGATTTGTGCTAGGTAAAGGTTTGGGTGCATCCTTATATGGTATCATACAACAGGTGTCTCTCCCTGAAAATTTGGGCACGTTCGGTCTTGGATTCAAACCCACAGCAGCAGATGTGAAAAGAGTTAAAAGAATGAAACAGAAGGTGTGGGCACTTTCAAAGCCTATCCCACGTCTCTCCAGGTCTTTTGTGAAGCCAAGTGCCAGGAAGCGCCTGTCACGCCCCAAATTCGAGGGACATGACCGGCGCTCGACCGGGTAGCCCCAATCAAGCGGACCTGGGTGCCTTTCCTAACCCACGTGTTACCCCTGTATTTTTCATTACTTATTAACCAAAGGATTAAGCAGTTCATAATTGAAATCACACTTTTTCAAACATTCCCA
>MU683683.1:84457-106037 GCA_026770625.1 Nicotiana glauca
AGAAATCCCTCCTTCTATTGGAATCTGAAAATCAAGGGAAAAAGGGTTAGGGATTTTTACCTGTAGAAATGGAGATGAAGACACTAGCTTTAGAATTTTTCGGACCAAGCAATTTGAAGAACAAATTTTGAAGAAGATGAACTTCTCCCTCAAGAATCTCTCCTCCCTCTCTCTTATTTTGTTCAGAGAATGTGTAAAAATGAGGGGTTAGGGCGTTATATTAGAAAGGGGGTCGGGTTTTAAAATTAGAAAAATAAAAGCCCGGGTGAGATCTGCGATCAGTAGACATGCGGTCCGCATAATGGACCGCAGAATTGCTCCTCAAAAACCAAATGTTCTGACAGGATCTGCGACAAGAATGCGGTCCGCATTCATGTTTTGCGGTCGCATAATGTGCCGCAGAATTGACCGCATTTTAGCTTCAATTTTTGACAAATCTTCTGTTACACTCTGCGGTAGGAATGCGGTCCGCATTTCGATTCTGCGATCGTAGAATGGGCTGCATTTTTGACATCATCTTAGACCAATTTTCTGCTTCACTCTGCGGTAGGAATGCGGTCCATATTTCGATTCTGCGATCGCATTCTTGACCGCAGAATTGACAATTTTCTGGAAAAATTTATTCTTTTGATTTTTAAAGCTTAGATCACCACCGAGGGTCTGAACAGCAGCGAGCAAGCTCGCCGCAAAGAATTCTACATATTCCTAACACAATATTCGAACCTTGACACTATGAGCTACTAGGTTTTAAGCACAAAATTTTACGGCGCCTTACAGCGCTCAACAACAACATTTCCTAGTCTTGTGGTTAACGTGGATGAATAGTTAATGGAAAGGTTTCAGAGTTTGTTTGATGATGTGAATATGGTGGAAGTTGGAGAAGAGTCTAGCAAGGCAGATGTGCAGTTCGTCGGGCCGAATGTAAAGCTTAACAATTGGAAGGCTACTCCTCTCCCTTTCCGAAAGTAGTCTTGTTAGTTTGTTTTCTTTTCCTTTCCGTCTGGGACATTCTAGGGTTGTGACCCAGACTTTTTTATTTTCTGCTTGTTGATGTTCAAACCCTATTATCCTTTATTTTACAATGAAATGCAATTTCCCTTTTCCATCATTCCTGATAGTTTTATTTTTTGTTTTCTTTTCTTTTCTGTACAGTTCTTTTTAGTGCTGGTTTCAATGACATGACATGCATGAGGAATCCTCGGCCCATTCTTAAAAGTCAATCTAATTCCGAAATAATAATTCAAGAAATAGAGGGTGATGATGAATCGAAATATGCTGAAGATGAGGCTTTTTAAGAGATTAGTAAGGAACTAATTCATTTTGAAGAGAAACCCAAGCCTAACTTGAATGATACGGAAGCAATCAATTTAGGGGACCCAGATAATGTCAGAGAAACTAAAGTAAGTGTCCATCTTGAACTACAAATCAGGGAGGAGATAATCAAAGCATTGTTTGAGTATAAGGATATTTTTGCATTGTCGCATAATGATATGCCCGGCTTAAGTACCAATTTGGTGGTTCATAAATTACCAATTGATCCAGCATTCCATCCCGTCAAGCAGAAGTTGAGAAAGTTCAAAACTGACATGAGTGTAAAGATCAAAGAAGAAGTCACAAAGCAGCTTGACGCAAAGGTCATTCAAGTCACACAGTATCCCACGTGGTTAGCCAATGTTGTGCATGTGCCGAAGAAAGATGGTAAAACCAGAGTGTGTGTTGATTAATGTGACCTCAACAAAGCAAGTCTAAAGGACAACTTCCTACTGCCAAATATTCACATTTTGATTGATAATTGTGCTAAGCATGAGATTGGATATTTTGTGGATTGCTATGCGGGGTATCATCATATTTTGATGGATGAGGAGGATGTAGAAAAAACAACATTCATCACATCATGGGGAACCTATTGCTACCGAGTAATTCCATTCGGTCTGAAAATTGCTAGGGAAACTTACATGAGGGCAATGATGACCATATTCTATGACATGATACATAGGGAAATTGAGGTCCACGTGGACAATGTGATCATAAAGTCTAGGAAGCGGTCTGACCATGTCAAAGACTTGATAAAGTTTTTCCAGAGGCTCCGCAGGTATAATCTTAAGCTCAATCCTGCAAAATGCGCATTTGGTGTTCTATCTGGGAAACTATTGGGATTCATAGTCAGTCATCGAGGCATTGAGTTGGATCCATCAAAGATTAAAGGTATTCAAGAATTTCCACCTCCAAGGAATAAGATTGAGGTGATGAGTTTGCTCGGGAGATTAAATTACATCAGCAGGTTTATTGCTCAACTCACGACAACTTATGAGCCCATATTTAAGCTGTTGAAGAAGGATGTTGTGGTCAAATGGACTAATAAGTGCCAGGAAGCATTTGATAAGGTCAAAGAGTATTTGTCAAACCCACCTGTGTTGGTCCCGCCGGAACCCATGAGGCCTTTAATCCTTTATTTGACAGTCTTGGACAATTCGCTTGGCTGTGTATTGGGCCAAAATGACATCACTGGTAGGAAAGAGCAGGTCATCTATTATCTCAGCAAGAAGTTCACATCTTATGAGGTCAAGTACACTCACCTTGAAAGGACATGTTGCGCCCTAACTTGGGTAGCACAGAAGTTGAAGCATTATTTGTCATCCTACACTACTTATCTCATCTCTCGCCTGGATCCTTTAAAGTACATCTTTCAGAAGCCCATGCCCACAGGAAGGCTCACAAAATGGTAAATCTTGCTCACAGAGTTTGAAATTATCTATGTGACTCGGACCGTGATGAAAAACCAATCATTGGCAGATCATTTGGCCGGAAACTCGGTCGACGAGGAGTATGAACCATTGAGAACTTATTTTCCCGATGAAGAGGTGATGCATATTGACGAGGTGGAGGAACCAGGTTGGAGACTTTTCTTTGATAGAGCTGCTAACATGAAAAGTGTCGAAATAAGGATCGTGCTCATTGCTGAAATAGGGCATCACTACCCTATTACAGCCCAGCTTCAATTCTATTGCACCAATAACATGGCTGAGTACAAGGCATGCATTTTAGGTTTGAGGTTAGCTATAGACACGGGTGTCCAGGAAGTCTTGGTCTTGGAAGACTCGAACCTTCTTGTGCACCAGATTCAGGGAGAATGGGAAATATGGGATTTGAAGCTCATACCATATCGACAATGTTTGCACGATCATTGTCAACATTTTCGATCAGTGGAGTTCAAGCATATTCCAAGAATCCATAATGAGGTTGCAGATGCTTTATCTACCCCAGTGTCAATGTTGCACCATCCGAACAAAACTTATGTCGACCCTCTACATATTTAAGTTTGTGATCAACATGCCTATTATAATATGGTTGAGGAAGAACTAGACAATGAACCATGGTTCCATGACATCAGGGAGTATATTAGAATGTGGGTATATCCGATATAGGCCACAGGTGATCAAAAGAGGACAATTCAATGTTTGGCTAGTGGATTTTTCTTGAGCAAAGGGATCTTGTACAAAAAAACTCTAGATCTTGGGCTGTTGAGATGTATCAACGCAAAGCAAGCCACGACTATCATGACTGAAGTACATTCCAGAATTTGTGGCCCTCATATGAGTGGGTATGTTTTGACAAAGAAAATTCTTTGAGCAAGTTATTATTTGCTCACCATGGAGCGAGATTGTATCAGTTTTGTGTGCAAGTGCCATCAATGCCAAGTACACGGAGATTTGATTCATTCTCCGCCATCTGAATTGCACACAATGTCCGCACCATGGCCCTTTGTTGCTTGGGGTATGGATGTCATTGGACCAATTGAGCCGGCAACATCCAATGGGCATAGGTTCATTCTGGTGGCCATTGATTATTTCACTAAGTGGGTTGAAGCTAAAACTTTCAAGTCTGTAACCAAGAAAGCAGTTGTCAATTTTGTTCACCCAAATATCATTTGTCGGTTCGGGATCCCAAAAGTGATCATCACAGATAATGGTGCTAATCTCAACAGTCATTTGATGAAAGAGGTATGTCAATAGTTTAAGATTATGCATCGCAATTCTACCCCATACCGCCCCAAGGCGAATGGAGTAGTTCAGGCAGCCAACAAGAACATAAAGAAGATACTTCGAAAAATGGTGGAAGGTTCCAGACAATGGCATGAAAAGTTTCCCTTTGCGTTGTTGGGTTATCGCACTACTGTTAGCACTTCAGTAGGTGTGACTCCTTATTTATTGGTACACGGCACCGAAGCGGTGATACCCGCGAAAGTCAAAATTCTATCCTTCAGATTGTTGCTGAAGCCGAAATTGATGATGATGAGTGGGTCAAAACCCGTCTGGAGCAATTGAGATTGATTGATGAAAAGAGATTGGAAGTAGTGTGTCATGGCCAATTGTATCAAAAGAAAATGGCAAGAGCATACAATAAGAAGGTGCATCCCCGAAAATTGGAAGTGGTTTAGTAAGTATTGAAACACATCCTTCCACATCAAGTTGAAGAAAAAAGCAAGTTCGCCCCAAATTGGCAGGGGCCATTCATTGTAACAAGAGTGTTGTCCAATGGTGAATTGTATTTAATAGATATAGAAGGCAAATGTGTAGACATGACTATTAATTTTGATGCAGTCAAAAGATACTATGCATGATTTCTCTGGTTTTAATTGTGTTGTTTGTATTTGGTATACTTTGAATATTGGAATGACAAAGCCATTTTATTTTGCTATCTAAACACTTTATCTTTTTTACCCCTTTGAGCCTATTCATTTTCTTTCATACCCCTCTTTTGGAATCAGTAGCAAAGGGAGAAGCATGAATGCAAAAGGGTAAGTAAAGAAGAAAAGAGAAGAAGAGAAGAGAAAAGAGAAAGAAATGAATGGAAAAACTGGAAAAAAGAGAAAAAAAAAAAAAGAAAGAAAAGAAAAGAAAAGAGAAAAAGGAAAGGAAAAAGAGAGAAAGAAAAAGAAAAGAGGGAAGTAATAACTACAAAACAATTCCTATGTCATGAACTACGTTCGACCTGATTCCTTTTAAGGATACGTAGGCAGCCTCACGATTCGATGCCATCAAAGTAAAAATCCAAAAGTCCCCAAGCAAAGAAACTGGGGCAGGAAGTTGTGGTTACTGTAAGGAGTCTGATTCCAAAAGTTATAATTTGAACCCATTTGAGTTGTTTTAAGCCTCTGATATCCTTTCTTTCTAACCTTATCCGAAAACCCATATTACGGTCCAAAGAAAGACCTTCTGATTAATCTTTGAGAGATGACAAGTCAAACAAGTAGAGGTGATTCATATCAGGGGAAACACTCTGGTTTAAGCAGGAAAAATCAAAAAAATGAGAGAGTCTTATTGGTGAAAACACTCACGGGCATCATAAGGCGACGAAAGCTGAGAGAAATCAAAAAATGAGAGAGTCTTATTGGTGGAAACCCTCACGGGCATCGTAAGGTGACGATGAGTTGAGAGATGAACAAATGAGAGAGGTCTGTTGGTGAAAACCCTTCAGGGCACCGCAGGCCGAACAAGGTCAGTGATTGGGCAAAGAAATTGGGTTGTGAAGATCTTGGGGCACAAAGTATGACAATCAAAAGTTGATTGTTTGAATAGATTGGGCTGATTAATCTGAAATGCATGTCATGATAATTGGTACTAGCTGCTCCACTCAAATAAGTCTCTTTTCGTTTTTTCCTCAAATAGTCATCCATATTTGGATTTTCCTCTTTATTCTTAACTCTCAAAGTCATTGCATTTCATTTCTTTTGGGTTTATTTCTCTAAGACCTGTCCAATGTCAGCCTTGTCTAAGCAAGTACAAAGGGATTTCAATGCTTACTACCAACTTCCCAATTGCATGAAGCAAAGTGCGGCCAGAATGTACCAGAGATAGCATGATGTAAAGTGGGAAATAAGGTGTCAGTAAAAGTTCCATTAGTTAAATTGTATGGTTCAGGCAAAAGGGTCAGGAATGTGAAAACAACGGTTTAGGTGTAGAACACTTGGCTCATTCAGGGTTCTGTGTTTGAGAGTCGGTTAGAAAGTCATATAGTTCTTGGCCAATTCAAGGCAGCCGGTCAAAGCAAAGCACAACAGCAGAAGGGCCACCCCCAACAAGAATGCCGCAAGCTAAACACCACACTTTTAAACTGATAAGATTTTTTTCTTTGATTGAAACAGGGGCAGAAAATCTCATTTGTTTCGGAGAAACCCTCCGTAAGGAAAGAAAGTGCAAGACAGACTCTGCAGTAAGATCCAATACCCCCACGGGTAACAACATTTAGTAAGTTTTTAGGCCCTTGCAAGTGACAAGGTCTGACGAGAGGTTAGGTTTGAGAAATGTAATTTAACATTTAAGTTGTCACTTTCGAAATGGGGTTTGGTTTGAAATTTTAGGATAAAAGAATTTAATTTAGAATTTATTTTAATAGAAAAAATTGATTAACACTCACAAATATTCCCAATATCACACTGGGCAGAAAATTTCTTTTGTTTTGTTTATTTTGATGAAATCAGGCGCCCACCTGAAGAGCAAAGGGAGACAGTGCAAGGAAAAGCAGTTACAAAGGGAGAGCGGTTCAAGTTTTAGTAATCAGGTGCCCACCTAGAGAACAAAGGGAGAGCAGTTCAAGTTTCAAAAATCAGGCGCCCACCTGGAGAACAAAGGGAGATCAGTTCAAGTTTCGAAAATCAGGCGCCCACCTGGAGAACAAAGGGAGAGCAGTGAAAGTTTGGGAAATCAGGCGCCCACCTGGAGAACAAATGGAGAGTCGTTCAAGTTTTGGAAATCAGGCGCCCACCTGGAGAACAAAGGGAGAGCAGTTCAAGTTTCGAAAATCAGGCGCCCACCTGGAGAACAAAGGGAGAGCAGTTCGAGTATCAGAAATCAGGCACCCACCTGGAGAACAAAGGGAAGCAGTTCAATTTTCAAGAAAAGCAGTGCAAGTGTTGGAAATTAGGCGCCTACCTGGAGAACAAAGGGAAGCAGTTCAAGTTTTAAGAAAAGTAGTGCAAGTGTTGGAAATCAGGCGCCCACCTGGAGAACAAAGGGAAAGCAGCAAGGTTCAAAGGAGTTCAGCAATCAGGAGCCCACCTAGAGAACTAAGGGAAGCAATTAAAGTTTCAAGGAGAAGCAGTGCAAGTGTTGGAAATCAGGCACCCACCTGGAGAACAAAGGGAAAGCAGCAAAGTTCAAAGGAGTTCAGCAATCAGGAGCCCACCTGGAGAACAAAGGGAAGCAGTTCAAGGAGAAGTAGTGCAAGTGTTGGAAATCAGGCGCCCACCTGGAGAACAAAGGGAAAACAGCAAAGTTCGAAAGAGTTCAGCAATTAGGAGCCCACCTGGAGAACAAAGGGAAGAAGTTCAAGTTTCAAGGAGAAGCAGTGTAAGTGTTGGAAATCAGGCGCCCACCTAGAGAACAAAGGGAAAGCAACAAGGTTCAAAGGAAGACGATTCAAGTTCATTGGTCAGGTCCCCGCCTGGAGAACAAAGGGATAGCACCTCAGAATACAATTCAAGTCAGCAACAAAGGAAGCTCACCTAGAGAGTACAAGTCAACAAAGCCGCAAAAAACTGCAGGATCAAGTTTGAGGAAGCATAGATAGGATTCTTGTAATTCATAGATCATAGTTCAGTCTAGCTTCTTATGTTTTTGTCTTGGTGTAATAAGGAGATCAACAAGCAGTACCAGCAACAACAGTGAAATCACAACTTCCTGGTAGTCCCAGCTACCGAAACCTCCCGAACTACACTGACCTGATTCCTTTATAGCCAAGGATATGTAGGCAACCTCGGAAGCAGGGTGCGGTTGAATCTTTCAAAAATGCTTCCCACAGAGTATTAAAACGGCCAAAAATCGCTCGTATCCGCTCACTTTATCTTTGCACGAAAACTCTTCATGTTTCGAGCAAAAAGAAGGGCAGCTGTGAACACGTAATTTTTGCCTTGTATGAATTACTCCCATAAATTCAAGAAAATATTTTTTTATTATTATTTGCAATTTCGTAGATTTTTCGTAGAATTTTTATTAATTGTTTGCATTTGTCTGTGCATGTTTATTTATTTAAATCATGAAAAATACAAAAATACTTTGCATTTGCATTTAGGATTTATTTTTAAATTTTAGGTTAATTAGTAAATTAGTTGTTTTATAAAAAATGGAAAAAAATCACAAAATAACTCACTTTGCATTTTTTTTACTTTTTAATTTTTGATTTTATAGTTCTTCTTTTAATTTAGGAGTTAATTAATTTTTATAAATACTGTGAAAAGTAATTAGCTTAATTTGGTAATTTAATTTAGTTCGAGAAGTTGATTTAGGATTTAAATTAATTAAGAAAAAAACAATTGAAAATTGAAAATAAAATAAAAGGGTTGTTGATTTTGGGCTACTATTATCGCAGCCCAAATAATTTCCCCTTCCAAACCCGTTCCGGATCCAACCCAAACTCCACCCCATACCCGGTCCAGCCCCGCCTAAAGCCAAACGACCATGTTTCACCCTATCTTATCTCAACCGTTGGATCTCATTGATCCAACGGACCAGAACTAAAGTCCCCTGGGTATATTACTATCTGAACGACCCCTACCCCCATTCCATTTCCCCTTATTCCTCCTCCCTATCACACTCAGAGACCGTCGCCCTAAAATCCTCACCGTCTACGTCTTACTCCGCCCACCGGAAATTGCCTCACGGCGGTTCCAGTGGTCCAATCGTTACCAATTAAACACCATGAACTCCTCTTCACCCCCCCCCATTCTAAATCTCCACTCCATTTCCCTCGAATCCCCATCAAATCCCTCTGATTTCGGATCTAAATCCAAAACCTAAAAACCCTAAATCTCCAAATCCACCCAAAATCGCACCCTATAACCCTCACACACTCATGAACCCAAACCCCTCAGTAGTTCCCCAAAAACCCAACCAAATTCGCCCAATTCCAGATCTACGACATGCAAAGATTCAAGCCCCAAGCCTTCAAGTTTCCGAAGATAATTTAGTTTGAAACTGATGTTGATTGTTTGTTCTCAACAAGAACATTCGATTATCGTCAGTTTTGGCTTAAATCGGAGCAGCCCGGATGTTCGTCTGAGCCAACCGTCATCCGCCTAGCCTAGGTATCTCGTTTATTTTCTCCATATTTTTCTTTGATTTCTCTTCCCATTTTCCTCTCTTTTCCTCCCTTTTCCTTAATCTGTTTTCTTTTATTTTTATGTTCTTTTGACCAGAAAATAAAGAAATTTGGATAATTATAAACCATGGATTAATAGGATCTCTTATTGCTTAACCAGTAGTGCTTTAGGTTTCATTTAGATTTATTAATTTGGTTTGGCTCGTGTTTAATTAGTTTAGTTCGTTGATTACTACAAGTTTCAATCATCGTTTTGCTTTTCTGAATCATAACTTAGTATGCTTGCGTCGTTTAATTAGCTTAAATATTTCTGGTCTAAAGTTCATGTTTATCTGGGTTTCATTATGAACTTGGTTCATTTTAAGTTTGTTTCCAAGCTTTAAGATGTTCAAAGTTTTGGGCTCTATGCGTTTGTTTTGATCCGTTGGTGATTATTTGTTTTGATTGGTCCTGTTTGCCATATTTGTCAATTCTTAAGGATCTGTAGGGCGCTAATTGTAAGTAAGAAAACTTAAGGGGGTCATAAAGGATTTAGGCAGGGACTGTAATAAGTAGGTTGTATAAGGGTAATTAGGGTTTATCTACTTAGGGAAATATCAGATTAGTCTAGAACAAGGGCAGCTGGCCTCATTTGGTTAGCTGAAGTGTTGAAACCAATGAGAAAGGGATAATTGTCCATTTTCTATTAAGAAAAGATGATCTGTGAGGGGTATTTTGGGGAAATCTCATTGCCTTGACTTGGAGGGCACACAACATATTTTTGTTGTATAAATAAGGCCCTCCCCTCACTCTTTTGAGCAGCCTTTTGACACTCTGAAAATACTAAAAATTTCGTGCATCATTTTGGGTCATAAACTGCTGGGAATTATCTCTTTGAGTTCATTTTTAGTAATGGCTTAAGACTTTCAAAGGATTTCTGGTTCATTTGGTTTTAAAAATGGTTTAAAAGCTGAATGTTGTTGTGTTGATGACACCGGTCTACTGCTGTTGCTGAACACCTCACTCTCATTGTTTTGTTTTAATGTTCAAGCATTCCTTGGACTGTGAATATCATGTGATGTGTATATGTGCAACCAGATATGGAAAATATGATCAGTATGAGTCATTTGCTGGATTTTATTCCCCTGCTCTTCAATTTCATTTATATTCTGTAATAGTATAGCTTTATTATATGTATTCTACTTCCCTTTCATGATTATTGATGTTGTATCACGTTGTTAAGTTTGGGGGTGAAGATTTCAGTGTCTCTTGTTAGGTTGTGAGTTGATTAAAACTTGTCATGGGTATAGAGAAAGGCTCATGGCTTTTGCAGTTAAGGGTCTAGTTCATATGAGGAATTTCTTGTGATTCCGTTTAAATCCGTTCAAAATTGGAGTTAACTTTCAGATTCAGGAGTTAGTTATAGGACAATTTCATTGGCTTATTTTCTTTTAGAGTTTGGTTCAAGCTTTTTTTTTAAGAGCTACAGTTGAGTAAATAGTTGTTAGATTGATAAATGTTAACTATTGCAAACTGTGAGAGTTTCCACTGCTACTTGTAAAGGCCAGAATTGAGGTCTGAATCTCACACAATGTGTTTATAACTTAGCTCGAGTCAATTTGAGATGCGAACACTGATTCTTATATTTTATTCAATTAAATTCCAGTAGTTTTTTCCTTTTAAATAGGCAATATGATTATTTGGGTGTTGTAGCATTTTGGGTTCGGTATACCAATTTACTACAAGCTGATTAGGCCATTGGGCCCAGCCAACTCCTTGGGCTTCGGAGGTCTCCTCTCTCTATGGGGACTCGATCATGAGGCTCACGTTTTGTTTTTACATTCATTTTTACCGATTTAGTTTACTTTGGGTCTGAACTTTGAGTCCCTTCTAAAAAATTAAAAATTGCTTGCCTCACCATTCTTTGGGCTTGCATTTCAGGCCCATATCCCTGTTTAATGGCTGTTGTGGATTATGTCTATAACAAGCTAGGCCCAAACTCCAAAAGCCCAGCATGCTTCCTTTTAATCAGTAGTTCTATAAACATGACTTTAAATCATTGGTTAAAATAATTCTCGTAATTAGATTGAGGTGTGCCATCAAAATTAATCTATGGCCCTCACATGTTGTAATTACACATTAATGATGAATATTCGTACAAAAGCCTTTAGGACCGTTTAAAATACAATTGTAATTGTGTACACGTCCGCGTGACATGATTACGATTCTAAAAACCCAACTCGGAGTATGCGTTCGCGCAACCCCGAATAAATTCTCTTACTAGTGAAATTCGTTTAATAGGTCACTAATTAATTTTAATTTATATAGTTTTGAGGTGTGCCATCAAAATTACTCTATGGCCCTCACATGTTGTAATTACACATTAATGATGAATATTCGTACAAAAGCCTTTAGGACCGTTTAAAATACAATTGTAATTGTGTACTCGTCCGCGTGAGATGATTACGATTCTAAAAACCCAACTCGGAGTATGCGTTCGCGCAACCCCGAATAAATTCTCTTACTAGTGAAATTCGTTTAATAGGTCACTAATTAATTTTAATTTATATAGTTTTGAGGTGTGCCATCCACAAGTTAATCATACATTGCCCTCGTATTAATTGCATAATTTAGATATAACAAACAACTAATGATCGTAGTCTTGCTTTAGGCATGTTTAATATATTATCGTGGTTGTGGACACGTTCCCGTGACATGATTACAATTTCTAAAAAAACAAAATCAGAATATGCGTTCGCAAAAATTTGTCCAAACTTTCTTATTAATAATAATAATAATAAAGCGTTACTAATTGTGGACACATTCGCGTGACATGATTTTTGACGTGCTAAACAAATGGGTACACGTGCGCGTGACCTGTTTCAAGATACTTTCTTAATTAAAAGAGGCAAAAGCACATAGGCTCTAAAATGAGTAACTAAATAATTTTATCAAGCCAAGTATGATCAAAGCGACCGTGCTAGAACCACGAAACTCAGGAGTACCTAACACCTTCTCCCGAGTTAACAAAATTCCTTACTCAGATTTCTGTGTTCGCAGACCGTGAATAGAGTCAAACTTTCCTCGATTCGGGATTTTAACCAGTGACTTGGGACACCATAAATTATCCTAAGTGGTGACTCTGATTTTAAATAAATAATCTAGTTTCGATTGTCACTTAAATTAGAAAAAACTCCCTTGAGGTGTGACACTCAGCCTGGTAGACTTTGATATTATCTTGGGCATGGACTGGTTGTCGCCCCATTATGCTATTCTTGATTATCACGGCAAGATCTTGATGCTGGCTACGCCAGGTGTGCTGCGTGTTGAGTGGACGGGTGCTTTAGATCACACTCCCAGTAGAGTTATTTCTTTCCTTAAAGCTCAGCGTATGGTTGAGAAGGGGTGTGACGCGTATCTAGCCTATGTGAGAGATGTCAATATTGATACCCCTTCAGTTGTTTCAGTTCCAGTAGTACGGGACTTTTCCGATATGTTTCTAGCTGATCTTCCAGGCATGCTGCCTGATAGAGATATTGATTTTGGCATTGATTTATTGCCAGGCACTCAAACCATTTCCATTCCTCTATATCGTATGGCTCCTTCTGAGTTGAAGGAGTTGAAGGATCAATTGCAGGAATTGCTTGATAAGGATTTTATTGAATCAAGTGTATCACCTTGGGGTTCCCCTATCTTGTTTGTGAAGAAAAATGATGGTTCTATGCGTATGTGTATCGACTATCGCCAGTTGAACAAGGCTACAGTGAAGAACCATTATCCTTTGCCTCGTATTGATGATCTGTTTGACCAGATTAGGGCGCACGGGTGTTTTCTAAGATTGACTTATGCTCAAGCTACCATTAGTTGAAGATTCGAGAGCTAGATATCCCGAAGACTGATTTCAAGACTCGGTATGGTCATTAAGAGTTCCTTGTTATGTCATTTGGGCTGACCAATGCCCCAACAGCCTTTATGCACTTGATACACAGTGTATTCCGTCCATATCTTGACTCTTTGTCATTGTCTTTATTGATGAATTTTTGGTATATTCCCGAAGTCGGAAAGATCATGAGTAGCACCGGAGGACAGTGCTTCAGACTCTGAGGGAAAAGAAGTTATATGCAACGTTTTCAAAATGTGAGTTTTGGTTGGATTCCGTGGCATTCTTAGGCCATGTAGTATCGAGTGAGGGTATTCGGGTGGATCCGAAGAAGGTAGAGGCAGTGCAGAGTTGGCCCAGACCATCCTCAGCTATAGAGATCCACAGTTTTCTCGGTTTGGCGGGTTACTACCGTTGTTTAGTGGAGCAGTTTTCATAGATTGTAGCCCCTATAACCAGACTGACCCACAAGGGTGCTCCATTCCGGTGGACGAAAGAGTGTGAGGCGAGCTTTCAGAAGCTCAAGCCAGCTTTGACTACGGCCCTAGTTTTGATATTGCCTACAAGTTCGGGGTCTTATATGGTCTATTGTGATGCCTCGAGGGTTGGCCTCGGAGAGGTGTTGATGCAGGACAGTAGGGTGATTGCCTACGCTTCTAGACAGTTGAAGATACATGAGAAGAATTACCTTGTTCACGAACTTGAGTTAGCTTCCATTGTTCACGCCCTAAAGATTTGGTGCCATTACCTATACGGTGTGCCTTGTGAGATTTATACTGATCATCGGAGCCTGCAACACCTGTTCAAGCAAAAGGATCTAAATTTGCATCAAAGGAGGTGGTTAGAGTTACTGAAAGACTATGATATCACTATTCTGTATCACCCGGGCAAAGCCAATATGGTGGCCGATGCTTTAAGTTGCCGAGTGGAGAGTTTAGGGAGTTTGGCTTATCTACCAGCATCAGAGAGGCCTATGGCAATGGATGTTCAGGCCTTAGCCAGGCAGTTTGTGAGATTGGATCTTTCGGATCCTAGTTGGGTTCTAGATTATGTGGTTTCTCGGTCTTCCTTATTTGATCGTATCAGGGAGCGGCAGTATGATGACCCTCATTTGCTTGTCCTTAAGGACAAGGCTCAACATGGTGATGCCAGATATGTAATCATTGGTAAGGACGAAGTATTGAGGATGCAGGGTCGGGTCTGTGTACCCAATGTTGATGGGCTTCGAGAGGTGATTCTAGAGGAGGCCCACAGTTCGCGTTATTCTATTCATCCAGGTGCCACGAAGATGTACCAGGATTTGAGGAAGCACTATTGGTGGAGGCGGATGAAGAAAGACGTAGTTGGGTTTGTAGCTTGGTGCCTCAACTATCAGCAGGTGAAGTATGAGCACCAGAAATCGGGTGGGGTGCTTCAGCAGATAGAGATTCCGGAGTGGAAGTGGGAGCGGATCACCATGGACTTTGTAGTTGGGCTCCTGTGGACTTTGAGAAAGTTCGATGCTGTTTGGGTGATTGTGGATCGGCTGACCAAGTCCGCTCATTTCATTCATATGTGAACAACTTATTCTTCGGAGCAGTTGGCGAAGATTTATATCCGGGAGATCGTTCTTCTGCATGGTATTCCAGTTTCCATCATTTCGGATAGAGGTACTCAGTTCACATCATGGTTCTGGAGGGCTGTTCAGCATGAGTTGGGTACTCGGGTAGAGTTGAGTACATTATTTCACCCTCAGACAGAAGGGCAGTCCAAGCGCACTATTTAGATTCTTGAGGATATGCGACGTGCGTGTGTGATCGAGTTTGGAGGATCTTGGGATCAGTTCTTTCTATTGGCGGAGTTTGCTTACAACAACAGTTATCAGTCCAGCATTCATATGGCACCGTATGAGGCTTTATATGGTAGGCAGTATAGATCTCTGGTAGGTTGGTTCGAGCCGGGTGAGGCTAGGTTATTGTGCATAGACTTAGTTCAGGATGCTTTGGAGAAGGTTAAGGTGATTCAGGATAGACTCCGTACAGCCCAGTCCAGATAGAAGAGCTATGCGTATCGGAAGGTTCGTGATATTTCCTATATGGTTGGAGAGCGGGTTCTGCTTCGGGTTTCGCCTATGAACGGCGTTATGAAATTTGGGAAGAAAGGGAAGTTGGCTTTTGAAATATTGAGGCGAGTTGGGAAGGTTGCTTATGATGTTGCTTATATATATTGTCACGACCCACATTCACCCACCATGAACATGTCATGATGGCACCTAGTTCCTACAATTAGGTAAGCCTAACAATGCGGAAATAACAACCTAACTTGAGGAATAATTAATTAAAACTGAACATATTAAAATAATAACTGCATATAAGGCCGTTCGGCCTATACAACTCAAAAGAAATGCGAAAGACTACAACTCAATCCCAAAACCCGGAAACTCACGGGAAAACACAGGCTAAAAGAAATACCGTAAATGCTCTAATCTTCAGAATGTCTACATCAAAGTATGATAGAATCTAAACACTACATATAGAAAAAGGAAGGAGATTCTTCGGTCTGCGGACGCTGCAAATATACCTCGACGTCTCCGCTAGATCTCTCCGCCTCGATGATAGTATGCCTGGGAGGAGGAACCTGGATCTTCACATGAAAAATATGCGCAAAAGGGGCATGAGTACACCACAGCGGTACTCAATAAGTGCCAAGTCTAACCTCGGTTGGGTAGTGACAAGGAAGGACAGGGCCCTATTGAGGAAACATATAACAATAAATTAACAGTATGAAAGAAATGGCAGTAATAATGAGTACATCAGTGAGAATAGACAGGTTAAACAAGGCAATAACAACTATACAACGAACAGAATAAACACGGAATATGTAAAACTCAATACCAATGATAACAATGAGGATCTCCCAGGAAAACCGTCCCGTAGTCCTTTTCTCAATTGTCCAGTGGATCTCCCGGGATATCGTCCCGTAGTCCATCATATGTGTAAATCCGAAGGATCTCCAGGGATACCGTCCCGTAGTAAACCTATCAATGTGCAGGGGGATCTATCGGGAATCTAACCCGCAGTCCCAAGGTAAATATGCAGAGGGATTTATCGGGATTCGAACCCGCAGTCCCAAAGTAAATATGCAGGGGGATCTATCGAGAATCGAACCCGCAGTCCCAAAGTAAATATGTAGGGGGATCTATCGGGAATTGAACTCGCAGTCCCAAAGTAAATATGCAGGGGATCTATTGGGAATCGAACCCGCAGTCCCAAAGTAAATACACACCAACAGCAAGAAGATATTCAGAAACGGAGTTTAATACCAAGGCAACAAGGAATTTCTAGCCTAACATGCTTCACGTAAAGCAAAAAAAAGCAACTTGAGCAAATAGGCAATTTAGAACAACTAAGCATGCTTTTCTAGCTAACACAATCCATAATTGCAAATAAAATACAGTAGATAAGAAGGAAAATCAATCTAAATAATTAAAGGGAAACCGGATTTTTCAAATATTAGCTCAAGTACGCGCTCGTCACCTCACGTACAAGGCATTTAATTACCAAATATCATATCCTAAGGGGAAAGGTCCCCCACACAAAGTTAGACAAGCCACTTACCTCGAACCGGTTCAAAATCAACTAGAAACCACGCCTTTGCCACGAGTATCCGACTCCAAATGGCCCAAATCTTTTCAATTCAATTACATATCATAAATAACACCTCAAACATCATATTCTACTATTTAATTTAAAGATAAGACACAAATTTAGGTAAAATGACCAAAATGCCCTCCAGGACAACATCTCGGAATCGGATAATTTTTACATTTTAAGAACCCTCGTACTCTCACGAGTCTAACCATACAAAAATCTCCCAAATCGGAGGTCAAACACCCACTCAGAAACCAAAATTTTGGCCTAAGAAGTTTCTTCCAATTTTTCCCAATTTTTTATCCCAATTTCAAATTTTAATGATGGATTTAACTACAAAATGATGAAATATAACTAGAAGGGATTAAAAGAAACGTTACCCAATAGTCTTCTCTTCACAACCCTCTAAAAAATCGCCCTTCCCCAAGCTCAATTTGATTTTTCTAACTTATGAAATCTAACCCTCGAAATTTCTATATCTGCACAGGCATTTCCGCTTCTGCGGTCCCGCTTATGCGGAAAACGAGCCGCTTCTGCAACTTTCACTAAAAATGCAATGTCCACTTCTGCAATTCAATAACCGCTTATGCAGTTCCGCTTATGCGGATTTCTTACCGCCTCTGCGGTTTTCTTACAGCTGACCCAGGACCGCATCTGCGATAGAAGCCTCGCAGGTGCGTAACCGCATCTGCGGTAGATCTTCCGCACCTGCGGAAAAATCTGAGGGAGCCCAAATTCGCTCCTACGATTGAGTGGCCGCTTCTGCGGTTCCCAATCCACAGAAGCAAAAATACCAGAAGAGAAAAACCACCCGAAATCATCCCGAGGCCCCCGGGACCTCAACCAAAAGCACCAATAACACCTAATACCTCATTCAAACTTGTACCAATCCTTAAACCACCTAAAACAATGCCGGAAACTCGAATTAACCAAGGATTTAAGCCTAAGAACTTCAAATTTCATCAAAACACGCTTTTGATCAAAAACCTAACCAAAACACGTCCAAATGACCTGAAATTTTGCACACACGTCACAAATGACATGACGGAGCTACTGCAACTTCCAGAATTCTAATCCGACCCTCGGATCAAAAACTCACTATCGGACCGGAAACTTCAAAAATTCAAACTTCGGCATTCCAAGCTTAAATAAGCTACAGACTTCCAAAATACATTCTGAACACGCTCCCAACCCCAAAATCACCTAACGGAGCTAACGAAACCATCATATTTCCATTCCGAGGTCGTCTTCACACTATTCTGGCTACGAACCACTTTTCAACATTTAAGCTCTCATTTAGGGACTAAGTGTCCCAAAACTCTCTTAAACTCAACACTGAACGTCCCGGCAAAACAAAATAGCAGAAATGAACTTAGGGGAAGCATTTAATAGGGGATCGGGGCGTTAATTCTTAAGATGACCGGCTGGGTCATCATATCCTCCTACACTTAAACATTTGTTCATCCTCGAACGAGCATAGAGAACATACCTGAAGTAGTGAAAAGATTAGGGTAACTGCTGCGCATATCCTACTCGGTTTCCCAAGTTGCCTCCTAGGCCGGCTGAACCCACCACTGAACCTTCACTGAAGCTATGTTCTTTGACCTCAACTATCTGATCTGCCTGTCCAATATAGCCACTGGCTCCTCAACATAAGATAGTTCCTTTTCCAACTGGACTGAACTGAAATCCAACACGTGCGACGGGTCACCGTGATACCTTCGGAGCATCGAAACATGAAATACCGGATGAACTCCGGCCAAACTGGGAGGTAAGTCAAGCTCATAGGAAACCTCCCCAACTCGCCTAAAGATCTCAAAAGGGCCAATAAACCTCGGACTCAGCTTTCCTTTCTTTCGAAACCTCATGACGCCTTTCATAGGAGAAACCCGAAGCAGAACCCGCTCACCAACCATATATGAAACATCACAAACCTTCCTATCTGCGTAACTTTTCTGTCTAGACTAGGCTGTACGGAGTCTATCCTGAATCATCTTAACCTTCTCCAATGCGTCCTGAACCAACTCTATGCCTAATAGCCTGGCCTCACCTGGCTCAAACCAACCCACCAGAGATCTACACATCCTACCATATAAAGTCGCATACGGCGCCATCTGAATGCTGGACTGATAACTGTTGTTGTAAGCAAACTTCGCTAATGGCAAGAAATGATCCCAAGACACTCTAAACTCAATCACACACGCACGGAGCATATCCTCAAGAATCTGAATAGTGCACTCAGACTGTACATCCGTCTGGGGGTAAAATGTTGTGCTCAACTCCACCCGAGTGCCTAACTCCTGCTGCATGGCTCTCTAGAATCGTGATGTAAACTGAGTACCTCTGTCCAAAATAATAGAAACTAGAATACCATACAGACGAAGGATCTCCCGGATATAAATCTCCGCCAACCGCTCTGAGGAATAAGTGGTACACACAGGAATGAAATGAGCAAACTTGGTCAGTCGATCCACAATGACCCAAATGGCATCAAACTTCTTCAAGGTCTGTGGAAGGCCCAATACAAAGTCCATGGTGATGCGCTCCTATTTCCACTCCGAAATCTCTATTTGCTGAAGTAACCCACCCGGGCGCTGGTGCTCATACTTTACTTGCTGGAAGTTGAGGCATCTAGACACATAACCAACTATATCTTTCTTCATCCGCCTCCACCAATAGTGCTGCCTCAAGTCATAATACATCTTCGTGGCACCCGGATGGATGGAATACCGCGAACTATGGGCCTCTGCTAGAATCAACTCTCGAAAACCATCAAAATTGGGCACACAAATCCGGCCCTATATCCTCAATACCCCGTCATCTCCGATGGTCACATCTCTGGAATCTACACGCTGAACCTTGTCCTGAAGGACAAGCAAATGAGGGTCATCATACTGCCGCTCCAGGATACGATCAAATAGGGAAGACCAAGAAACCACACAGGCTAAAACCCGAATGGGCTTCGAAAGATCCAATCTCACAAACTGGATGGCTAAGGCCTGAACATCCATCGCCATAGGCCTATTGAAGCTGGTAAATAACTCTCCGCCCGGCAACTCAAGGCATCCGCCACCACTTTGGCCTTGCCAGAGTGATACAGAATAGTAATGTCATAATCCTTCAGCAACTCTAACCACCTCCTCTGACGCATATTTAGATCCTTTTGCTTGAGTAAGTGCTGCAAGCTCCGATGGTCAGTATAGATCTCACAAGGCACACCGTACAAATAATGATGCCAGATCTTCAAGGCATGAACAATGGCAGCTAACTCAAGGTCGTGGACAGGGTAATTCTTTTCATGTATCTTCAACTATCTGGACGCGTAGGCAATAACCCTACCGTCCTACATCAATACCGCTCCAAGGACAACTCTCAAGGAATCACAATAGACAATATAAGACCCCGAACCGGTAGGCAATATCAAAATTGGGGCTGTAGTCAAAGTTGTCTTGAGCTTCTGAAAGCTCGCCTCACACTTCTCTATCCACTGAAATGGGGCACCCATCTAGGTTAATCTATTCATAGGAGCCGCAATCAATGAAAATCCCTCCACGAAGCAACGGTAGTACCCCGCCAAACCAAGGAAACTGCGAATCTCTATAGCTGAGGACGACCTAGGCCAACTCTGCACAACCTCTACCTTCCTCGAATCCACCCGAATACCCTCACTCGAAATCACGTGGCCTAAGAATGCCACAGAACTCAGCCAAAACTCACATTTTCAAAATTTTGCATATAACTTCTTCTCACTCAAGGTCTGAAGCACGGTCCTCAGGTGCTGCCCATGATCTTCCTGACTCCGGGAATACACCAGAATATCATCAATAAAAACAATAATGAATGAGTCAAGATATGGCCTGAATACACTGTGCATCAAATGCATGAAAGTTGTTGGGGCATTGGTCAGCCCAAATGACATAACAAGGAACTCGTAAAGACCATACCGAGTCCTGAAGGCAGTCTTCGAGATATCTGGCTCCCGAATCTTCAACTGATGGTAACCTGAGCGCAAGTAAATCTTAGAAAACACATGTGCACCCTGAAGCTGGTCAAACAGATCATCAATACGAGGCAAAGGATAACGGTTCTTCATTGTAACTTTGTTCAACTGGCGATAATCAATACATATACGCATAGAACCACCATTCTTCTTCAAACAAGACAAGAGCACCCCCACGGTGAAACACTGGGTCGAATAAAACCCTTACCAAGCAGTTCCTGCAACTGATCCTTTAACTCTTTCAACTCAGGAGGAGCCATGCAATACGGAGGAATGGAAATTGACTGAGTGCCCGGCAACAGATCAAAATGCCAAAATCAATGTCTCTATCGGGCAGCATGCCCAGAAGATCAGCTGGAAACACATCGGGATAATCCCGTACCACTGGAACTGAATCAACAGAAGGGATATCAACACTGACATCTCTCACATAAGCTAAATACACGGCACACCCCTTCTCAACCATACGCTGAGCTTTAAGGAAAGAGATAACTCTACTGGGAGTGTGATCTAAAGTACCACTCCACTCAATACACGAAATACCTGGCATAGCCAGCGTCACAGTCTTGGCGTGACAATCAAGAATAGAAAAATGGGGCGACAACCAGTCCATGCCCAAAATAATGTCAAAATCAACCATACCGAGTAACAATAAATCCGCTCTGGTCTCAAAACCATGAATAGTAACCAAACATGATTGATAAACGCGGCCCACAACAAGAGAATCTCCCACGGGAGTAGAAACATAAACGGGGACACTCAAAGAATCTTGAGGCACACCCAAATGCGGAGCAAAGTAAAAAGACACATAAGAATAAGTAGATCATGGATCGAATAGAACCGATGCCTCTCGGTGACAAACCAGTATAATACCTGTAATGACGGAGTCGGAGGAAACAACCTCAATACGAGCAGGAATAGCATAATATCTGGATCAGCACCTATCTCGAGGGCAACCTCTATCTCCCTGACCCCCGCCCCTAGCCGGTTGAGTCG
>MU683683.1:106049-126799 GCA_026770625.1 Nicotiana glauca
CTCTGAGAAGCACACTGAGGCTGAGTAGTCTGTGAAGATGCACCCTTACCAAGTCTGGGGCAGTACCTAACCATGTGGCGTGTATCACCATACTCGAAACAAGCTCTGGGAGGACGCGGTGGTTGTGACTGACTAGGGCCAGGTCTGCTGGACTGACCCCTGGAAGTACCCCATGCAGGAGGCGCGCTAGAAACTGGAGGTGCATAGTAAGGCTCCTGAGGTGTAGGTGGAGCTGGAGCACTGCCGGCTACTGGAAGAGCTGAATAAACATGGCGACTCTCATAACCTCTACCATATTGACTTGCTGATGGGGTACGGGCACCAGAGTAGTGACCCGACTCTCGAGACCTCTTGGCCTTCCTCTTCCCTCGCTCCCTAGAGAGCATACCCTCAATCCTCCTAGCAATGCTCACTACCTGCTGATAAGGAATGTCCATCTTCAACTCTCGAGCCACGCTAGATCTGATGGGTGGGATAAGACCCTCAATGAACCTACGAACTCTCTCCCGAACTGTGGCAACCAAGGCCAATGCATGCCTGAAAAACCTGGTATAATGGATAGCATACTCCGAAACGGTCATAGCACCCTGGCACAAATGCTCAAACTCTATGCGCCATGCATCCCTGAGACTCTAGGGAACAAACTCTCTCATAAACATATCCGAGAACTGGGTCCAAGTCAGTGAAGCAGCCTCGACTGGACTGTCTATCTCATATGTGCGCCACCAATCATAGACGGCTCCCCGAAGCTAAAAAGCAGTGAAAGAAACCCCGCTGGACTCCACTATGCCCATAGTGCAAAGAATACGGTGACACTCCTCTAGAAATCCCAAGGCATCGTCTGATGCTAATCTATTGAACACTGGGAGATCATACTTCTTGAACCTCTCAAGTCTACGCTACTCGTCCTCTGAAGCAGCTGACCTATCTTCGGGCTGAACTAGCACTGCAGGTAGTGTAGGAATAATCTCGAGAGCCTGATCAGCCTGCACTCTCTTATCAGGAGTGCGGACGATGGGAGTCTGTGCTCCTCCCCCGGCCTGGGATGTGGCTGCAGCTAGGGGAAGCAACCCTGCCTGAGCCAAGGTGGTGTACATACTCATGAACTGAGCCAAAGTCTCCTGGAGATCTGGAGTAGTAGTGGCAGTAGTAGGTGTGTCAGGTGCCTGGGCTCCGACTGGATCTGCTGGTGGTACCTCGGCGGTAGCTCGCACAGGTGCTCTGGCTGCACCACGTGCGCGTCCTAGACCTCTACCCCGGCCCCGACCTCTAATGGTTACAGTAAGGGGCTCGGGTGCCTAATCATCTCGAGTAGCATGTGTCCTCACCATCTGTGAGAGAATAGAAGATAAAAGTTTAGAACTAATGTCAAAAATATCGCACGACAAGGAATTCTAATGAAATGGAGATTTTTCCTAAACAGTTACATAGCCTCTCGTAGATAAGTACAGACGTCTCCGTACCGATTAGCGAGACTCTAATAAATCGGCCTGTGTTCCGTGACTCCTATGAACCTAGAGCTCTAATACCAAGTTGTCACGACCCCAGTTCACCCTCCATGAACATGTCGTGATGGCACCTAGTTCCTACAACTAGGTAAGCCTAATAATGTGGAAATAACAACCTAACTTGGGGAATAATTAATTAAAATTGAACATATTAAAATAATAAATGCATATAAGGCCGCCCGGCCTATACAACTCAAAAGAAATGCGGAAGTCTACAATTCAATCCCCAAACACGGAAACTCACGGGAAAACGCAGGCTAAAAGAAATATTGTAAATGCTCTAATCTCGAGAATGTCTACATCAAAGTATGGTAGAATCTAAACACTACAGATAGAATAAGGAAGGAGACTCTTCGGTCTGCGGACGCTGCAGATATACCTCGAAGTATTCGCTAGACCTCTCCGCCTCGATGATAGTACGCCTGGGAGGAGAAACCCGGATCTGCATATGAAAAATATGTGCAGAAGGGGCATGAGTACACCAGAGCGGTACTCAGTAAGTGCCAAGCCTAACCTCGGTTGGGTAATGACGAGGAAGGTCAGGGCCCTACTAAGGAAACATATAACAATAAATTAATAGTATGAAAGAAATGGCAGTAATAATGAGTACATCAATGAGAATAGACATGTTAAACAAGGCAATAACAACTACAAAATGAACAGAATAAACAAGAAATATGTACAACTCAATACCAATGATAACAATGAGGATCTCCCAGGAAAATCGTCCTGCAGTCCTTTTCTCAATTGTCCAGTGCATCTCCCGGGATACCGTCCCGTATTCCATCATATGTGTCAATCCGAAGGATCTCCCGGGATACCGTTCCGTAGTCCAACTATCAATGTGTAGGGTGACCTATTGGGAATTGAACCCGCAGTCCCAAGGTAAATATGCAGGGGGGATCTATCGGGAATCGAACCCTCAGTCCCAAAGTAAATACACACCAACAACAACAAGATATTCAGAAACGGAGTTTAATACCAAGGCAATAAGGAATTTCTAGCCTAACATACTTCACGTAAAGCAAACAAAAGCAACTTGAGCAAATAGGCAATTTAGAACAACTAATCATGCTTTTCTAGCTAACACAATCCATAATTTCGTATAAAATACAGTAGATAAGAAGGAAAATCAATCTAAATATTTAAAGGGAAATCGGATTTTTCAACAATTAGCTCAAGTACGTGCTCGTCACCTCACGTACAAGGCATTCAATTACCGAATATCATATTCTAAGGGGAAAGGTCCCCCACACAAGGTTAGACAAGTGATTTACCTCGAACCGGTTCAAAATCAACTAGAAACCACGCATTTTCCATGAGTATCCGACTCCAAATGGGCCAAATCTATTCAATTCAATTACATATCATAAATAACACCTCAAGCAATAGATTCTACTATTTAATTTAAAGCTAAGACACAAATTTAGGTAAAATGACCAAAATTTCCCTCAGGACAACGTCTCGGAATTGGATAATTTTTACATTTTCAGAACCCTCGTACTCTCACGAGTCTAACCATATAAAAATCTCCCAAATCGGAGGTCAAACACCCACTCAAAACCCAAAATTTCGGCCTAAGAAGTTTCTTCCAATTTTTCCCAATTTTTGATCCCAAATTTGAATTTTAGTGATGGATTTAACTACAAAATGATGAAATATAACTAGAAGGGATTAAAGAAACATTACCCAATAGTCTTATCTTCACAACCCTCTCAAAAATTGCCCTTCCCCGAGCTCAATTTGATTTTTCTAACTTATGAAATCTAACCCTCGAAATTTCTATATCTGCACAGGCATTTCTGTTTCTGCGGACAAGGGACTGCTTCTGCGGTCCCGCTTATACAGAAAACGAGCCACTTATATGACTTTCACTAAAAATGCAGCGTCCGCTTCTGCGGTTCAATAACCGCTTATGCGGTTCCGCTTATGCAGATTTCTTACCGCCTCTGCGGTTTTCTTACAGCTGACCCAGAACCGCATTTGCGGTAGATCTTCCGCACCTGCAAAAAAAGTTGAGGGAGCCCAGATTCTCTCCTGCGATTGAGTGGCCACTTCTGCTGCTCCGCTTCTGCGATTCCCAAGTCGCAGAAGCGAAAATACCAGAAGAGAAAAACCAGCTGCTGCAACACTTCAAAAATTTCTCCGTTAACCATTTGAAATCATCCCGAGGCCCCCGGGACCTCAACCAAAAGCACCAATAACACCTAATACCTCATTAAAACTTGTACCAGTCCTTAAACTACCTAAAACAATGTCGGAAACTCGAATTAACCAAGGATTTAAGCCTAAAAACTTCAAATTTCATCAAAACACGCTTTCGATAAAAACCTTAAACAAAACACGTTCGAATGACCTAAAATTTTGCACACACGTCCCAAATGACATGACGGAGCTACTGCAACTTCTGGAATTCTAATCTGACCCTCAGATCAAAAACTCACTATCGGACCGGAAACTTCAAAAATTCAAACTTTGGCTTTCCAAGTCTAAATGAGCTACGGACTTCCAAAATACATTCCGAACACTCTCCCAACCCCGAAATCACCTAACAGAGCTAATGGAACCATCAGATTTCCTTTCCGAGGTTGTCTTCACACTGTTCTGACTACAGACCACTTTTCAACACTTAAGCTCATTTAGGGACTAAGTGTCCCAAAACTCTCCGAAACTCAACATCGAACGCCCCGGCAGACCAAAATAGCAGAAATGAACTTAGGGAAAGCAGTTAATAGGGGATCAGGGTGTTAATTCTTAAGACAACCGGCCGGGTCGGCACATATATAAGGGAGTTTTTCACTTTAATTGACATTATTCAAAATGGGATTATTTATTTATTTTTAGGAGTCGCCACTTGGGATAGTTTATTTGGTGTCCCAAGTCACCGATTTATTTTAAATCCCAAATCGAGGAAAATTCGACTTTCCTTTTGAAGTCTGCGAACCAGAAATTCTGAATAAGGAATTTTGTTAACCCGAGGGAAGGTGTTAGGCACCCCCGGATTCCGTGGTTCTAGCACGGTCGCTTAAACCATTACAATTGGCCTATTATATGATTTTAATACATATTTTAGCCTATAGTACAATTTTAACTTAAACATATTTTATTCAATGTTGTGAGATTTAGAGTTGGGTCACGTGAAATGCACACCCGAGTTTAGGAAGGTAATATTATTAACATACGCGCCTATGAGCACGTGATTTTTGCCCTATATGAATTACTCCCAGAAATTCAAACAAAATGATTTCTTTCATTATTTTGCAATTTTGTGGATTTTTGTGACATTTTATGTTGATTGTTTACATTTTGTTAGTGCATTTTAATTAATGAAAATATAAAAATATACTTGGCATTTGCATTTAGGGTCTAATTTCACATTTTAGGATTAATTAGTAATTAGGTTACTTCAAAATAAGGAAAATAACAAAAATAGTTCTTTTTGTATTTATACTTTAATTTATCTTAGTTTGCTTTCAAATCAGGAATTAGTGTTTGGAAATTAATAAATATAATTTTAGAGTCAATTTGGGTTTTTATTTTTAATTTTTGCATTTAACAAATACCGGAAAAATAGATAAAAGAAATTAAAAGAAATTGAGGGGTTTCCATGGATTACCCAGTTTGGGCCAAATTCGTTTGAAATCGAGCCTAGTTTGAATTGACCCCAGCTCAAAGGTCTAGATCCGGTCCGGCCACTTAGAGCTCCAAACGGCGTCGTTTTGTCCCATCAAATCTGGGCCGTCGAGGTAATTAAATCCGACTCAGAAGCTTGGATTCATTTAATATATAAATGTCCAAACAACCCTACCCCCTCAGAACCCCCTCCCCTTCGTCTTCTTACCTCCACCGGACAAAACCCTAACTCCACCACTCTCCGTCGTCCGCCGCCGGCCGGAAATCGCCTACGCCGGCGGCGATTCTCCGTTGAACCCCAAAATCACACCACAGATGCTCCTCCTCCTCCCCTTTCCATATCTACCTTCAATTTCTTTCAAACATTACTCAAGCGATTCGAATCTTCAAAACCCTAAGCGCCGCCTCCGCCGCCCACGGCGGTGTCACCACCCTTTCCCTACCAAACCAACACCTAACGACCATCATTTCCCCTTCATCCCAAACATCTGTCTAGCATCCTCCGAATCCCCTCAAAGACTTTCGAATCTAAGCATCTGGTCCTAGGTTTTAAAATCAGAAGACCCGCATTAAAATCACCCTTCCAATATCCTTGGCCTGTTTCGCCTCAAGATGATGTGTTTCGTCCATTCATCACAAGAATTGACGATTTATATCATCTCGAGGTCAAAACAGAATTGTTCATTATGTTCAAGCCCAAACTAGTAAGTTCTCCTTTATCTTTTTAGTCATTCTTTTATTTCAATTATTTGTTTTGTGTTCTTCGCTCATAATTTGAATTACTAGTTATAGGTTTCTGATTCTTGTTATAATCACATGGTTTACTTTTGTTTTTGTCACCTGCTGTTAGTTTGTGTGATTTTTTTTTGTTTTACCTTATTTAGTTGCTTCCGTTCAGTATGTTAATTTTTTGTCCTGAACTGTTTGTTTACTATTTTTTTTAGTTTAGAGATAAAATTAGTTATATGATTCACCTTAATTAGCATTAGTCTAGCTATTTTCTTTAGTTTGATCCGAATTTTGTTGCCATAGTTGGGAATTTAGATTAGTAAATAAAGATTTGGGTTCTGTTTTGAAATCAGTAGGCCCACTCGAACTGGGTCATTTGGCCCCGACCATGGTCTGATAAACTTCAGTAGTTTTGAGGGTATTCGGAGGTAATGGGGTAATTCAAAGTAGGGAGTCTTGCAAATAACTGATTTGGAAACCCCTAGAATATTCTAGATGGGATGCCAATTACAATTTCAGGACCTTAGGGTAATAACTTAGGCAACAAATCAGAAAATAAAGGATTATTTGGGTAAAAATGAAAATAAAAAGAGGGGGAAAATGGGTAAGGAAATCTGGAAGCTTCCCCCTGAAATTTGCCTATAAAAGGCACTCCCCTTGCCTTCTTTTCCAAGTTTGGAGCCTCAAAAATTCCCCCCAAAAATCTCTTCAAGCTTCACAGACCTGAAATTCAAATTTCATATCAGAAATTACTTTAGATCTTTGCTTTTTCAAAAAGAAAAACAAAAAAAGGCAAACATAGCAGAAAACCAAAAAAAATTACTGTTACATTGATCATTTAAGATCAGAAACAGTTTGAGTTTCTCTGTTTCTCTGTTCTGTGTTCGATTGTTAGAGTATCTGGAGTCGTTTGGAGTTTATTGGGGTTGTTGCTGGGTGATTCTGATTGTTGAATGTGATCTATGACTTCCTAAGGTTGATTTCAAGTAGATTTAAGGTGTTTGGTTGATTTTACATCTGCCTGGGCACTTTGATATTGTTTTGGATTTAAATCTGGTCCTATTTGATGCTGTTGAACTCCGATCTGCTGCACTATTGCTGATCTCTCTCTTCTCTCTTGTTATCATACATTTCCAGGTACACATTTCACAATTGCTTCGATGTAGCTATCAAAAATGGAAATGAAATAAAGCATGGCTCACGTTTCCTGTTTCATGATTTGCACTCATTTGAATGATGTATATCAATAATTAGACATTGCTAGTTAATGTGTGCTTGTTTGATACAGTTTAGGCTAGAGTTGTAATAATATGGACTTTGAAGTTTGAATTGTACTGGACTGCAATTTTTGAATTTGTATTCATTTGTTCTGGAGCAGTATCCTAATATAGTGTAGTTGGATCTCCATGTTAGTTGAAAATCAGTACATTAGCGGGTTTATCATTAAATTGAAGTTCAGTTTAGTTTAGTAGAGTTAATATCGTAGTTTGGACGGACACAACTGGATTAAAATTAGATTGAACTGGAACGGTAACTCATCTTAATTCAACAGCCTAATGTCTCATTCGAAAATCAATAATCACACCTTTGTATAATTTGGTTCATTTGGATGTCAATAGGTCCTCTAGTTTACCTGTTCAAAATCATGATTCAATGCACAAATGTCATACTGACTGTCTCATACTCCTTCAATTATTAGCATTTTGGTTTAATTCATGTGGAACGACTTTTAGATTTTTGTTTCTTTAGGTGTATTACTGAAATTGGAATCCCATTGGGGAATTAGACGTCAAGTTGGCCTTGAGATCTGAGGTCTCCAAACGTGCTTGGTCTATGAACTTTGGCCCAAATCGTGATTGAAATCTGATCGTAGTCCTAAGGGTTCGAAATGAGGACCTCTGTGAAGTTTGGCTCGTGCATGCCTCCTGAATATTGGTTTCCGTTTGGGCCTGGGCCACAGTCAGCAACTGGACAATTCTGTAGTACAGACCTGGGTGTAATTTCCCTTCGTTGGGCTTATCTTGGAGCCCAATGGTTGCACTGTGGTGCAGAATTATCATTTGGTCCAGTAACGAATTAAGTAGGACTTTTCCTTCATTATTAGAGACAAATAAAAATAGAGAAGCATATTTGCTTTTAGGTTTGCCTTTTAAATAATAAATGAGATGAGCCTCGCCAAACAAAAAATGCATAAATTGCGGGGCCCTCAATAAATGTTTGTGTTAAAATACTTAGATTTCGGGACGGACCGTTTAGCGAATTTCACGGCCTTCCCCAAAGATAATAACACATTAGTCCCCTTAAGCACGTATTTTAATAACATTATATTCCTAAACTCGGGTGCATATTTATGTGACCCAAATCCAGATCTCAGCGAAGTCGAAATATGTCAACAACCACGGGTGTATTTATGTGACGTGGTTCGAAATACGTTTTCATGATGTTGCAATTCTTGTTAAAAATTATAATAAAGTGGTTCAAGGTTTAAAAGCACATAAGTTAAAACATGTTTTGAAATCAGATAAATCCAAATATAACAGTTGAGCGACCGTGCTAGAACCACGGAACCCGAGAATGCCTAACACCTTCTCCCGGGTTAACAAATTCCTTGCTCAGATTTCTGGTTTGCGGACTGTTAACAGAGTCATATTTTCCTCGGTTCGGGATTCAACCGGTGACTTGGGACACCATTAATATCCCAAGTGGAGACTCTGAATCTTAATAATAAATCCCGTTCCGATTGTCCTTTAATTAGAAAAACTCATTTATGCCCTTGCGGGTGTAGTAGCGAAATGGAGGTGTGACAGATCTGGCGACTCTGCTGGGAAAACAAACCCAGAACTTCGGTTCAGGGTTTAAGAATTCGAGCTTGGAATAATTGTTATGTTTGACTTTATCTGATTTTCCTACATGTTTCATGCTAAATGTGCTAAATGCTTTACCGCTTTGATATTATCTGAACTGTATATAAACTGTGTCGAAACCCTTCCCTTCTCACCTCCGGGGATGTGCATTCTGGTTGAGACTTCCTATTCTGTTAGTGTCATACCTTGAAATAAGAAAGAGGCCCGGACAAGTTACTAAGCCGGATGGCCTTTTGGTTCCCGGTACGTAGCCCCCTCCTCGACTCGAGTTGTCCGCTTGGGTACACAGTCTATAACACATACCCAGATTTTGAACCTAGAATAACTTGACTTCATGCCGGATCCCTATTAGGAGCGCTTATTTGCATCACGTGCATTTGCCTTATGGGACTCAACATAGGGGTTGGGTCCGTCTAGGACAGGTGACCTGAAATGAAAAAGACCATCCTGATGCATCTTATGTGTTGCGTGTGCATTTATTTGTCTCGGACTTGCATGCTGACCGACTTGGGAGTATTTGGAAAAATTGAAAAAAAAAGGAGAGAAATAGCAGTGTAGAGAGTTAATTACCTATTTTAAAAAAATAACCAATGTCAAAATAGAGTCGAAGCTCTACCGAATTTTTGAGGAAAATAAAAAAAAAAAGAAAAAGGAAAAAGGAAAATTTGTTCTTAAAAAAATGGGTTGTTTTATTTGTCAATAAAAAAGAAAAAAGAAAACAAAAGAGTTTTATTTTCAAATAGCTTGTTAAAAAGAAAATATAAAAAGAGTCATATTTTTCGAAATAGTGTATTTGTCAAAAAGAGTCTTGTTTTCGAAAATGGTTAGTTTATTTGCCCGAACTACGCTGGTTTGATTCTCACCGTATGTGAGATACGTAGGCAACCCTCATCGGGTCCAACCACCCCTTTTCAAAAATAGCCAAATAATGTCAAAATTTTAATTTTTTGTCAAAATAAGTTGTGTGACGCCATTCTTGTTAAAAATAAGCTGAATATCCCCAAAAGGGCGCCGGAAGGTTATTTTTGCAAGAACAGCCACCCTGAGTCATTTTAAAACGGTTTGCGGGCATAGCCTTAAAATCTCCCTTTCGAAAGTGCTGAAAGGCCGTATTTGCAAAGCCGAGTCTTTGTTTTCTTAGAATAAATATTTTTGAAAAATAGCCACTTTTCTTTTTTTTAGTCAAGATAAGTCATTACATGGCCAGTTTTCTTTAAATAGCCTACAGTTGACATTGAAACCTTCTCAGTCTCGCGCAGGCCCGTGGCGATGCCCCGTGGACCCCAGGATTTGAAGCTTTGATGTATTCCTAGTCATCGAGTCTGTATTTTGTTTTTAAGTCTGTTTTGTAATTTTTCCCTTTTAGAAAAACAAATAGTCTAGTATCACTTGTAATCGGCGTTTATTAATGAAGATTTGAAAAAATCCCAAAAAATTATCTCTTTATTTTGCATTTAATTTGCAAGAACTACGCTTGGTCTGATTCATGCGGGGTCATGATACGTAGGCAATCTCCATAGGATTCGACCATAATCAAAAGAAAAAAAGAAAAAAAAGGAAAGAAAAGAGAGGAAAAACAATGAAAAGGAAAAAAGAAAAGAAAAGAGCGGAAAAACAAGCAAGGGAGAGAATAGGAGCAAGAGAAGACAAAGGCAAAAGTGAAAAGAAGAAAAAAGAGAAAACAAAGAAAGAGAAAGTTTGCAATTGGGAATAAGAAAAAGGTCGGGATGACGCATGCGACCGATCAAAAGCATAATAGGAACTGTTAACTGCTTAGGTGCATTCACTCACCAAATGTGCGGGTACCAATATGTTAAATGTCCTAACGCTAACGTGATGGTTTCATTTTGTCATGACATTCCAGAAAGGTGGTTGGTTTGTGGTTTTAAAGTGGTAACTCTTCTTTGCAACACAAGGACAAAAGGCAATGGCAAACAACAATAAAACTGAGTTGGTTGATACCGGTGCCCGACAGCAGTTGGTTGAACGGGATAATGGGTTGGTTGAAGAGGTGCAGATGTTAAGATAGTACATGGCAGACATGTATCAGGCCTGGATGACTGGGAAGGCACCACCCCCACTCCCACCAATTGTTCCGGATGCTGTCCTTACCCAAGCTCCCAACACAATGCCGGATGATCCTTTATATTCTCCAGATACACCAGCTTATCACAACTTTCCCAACTACCCTAGTAACTCCATCACTCATCCTCCAGTTATATTTCCCCGAAATTACAATGAATACCCACTCAAAGCTCACAGTGCCCAATATCACCCACCAGAGTTTGCCCGTAAGGTCCTTGATTCATACAAGAAGAGCTCCCGGGATGAGCTTCATGCTAGAAATGGAAAGTTTACAGGAAGAGAAGGGCGAGATGGGGTACCCAGGAAGTTGAAAAGCACATAACAGTCCTTAAGGACAAGCGAAGAGTGGGAGGCCAGGGTAGCATGACTTGCAAAGAACTGATTGTGCCCCGTGACGCCCGCCTGCCCACAGGGTTCAAAGTACCAAAATTTAACTTGTATGATGGGCGTGGAGATTCGGTCGACCACCTGAGGGACTATTGCAACAAAATGGGGATCGTTAGAGAGAAAGATGATTTGATGATGGCATATTTCGGTGAGAGCTTCGTTAGGGCAGCCTTAGACTGGCACACTCATCAAGATGTCGACAAGTGGCTTACATTGGGTGACATGGCTCAAGACTTTGTCCGATACTTTCAATGCAAATCGAGTGTTACCCCAGACCGCTCCTCGCTATCTAAAATGGAAAAGAAGTCGGAGGAAAGCTTTAATGAGTTTGGGCTCCGATGGAGGGAGTAAGCTGCTCGAGTCAGTCCCCCAATTAGCGAAGAAGAAATGGTTTAGCTTTTTCTACAAGCCCAGGGACCCACCTACTACCCGTCATTTGATCCCGGCCCTGGGAAAGCCTTTCAATGATGTGTTAAAAATGGGGGAGCTAATATAAGAAGGGATCAAGTCAGGCAAAATCGTGAGTTGTTCGGAAGCCATTCAGAACGTCCCAGTAAGCTTGGTTGGAAGAAAGAGGAACAGAAAAGACGATCCCGTAAGTTTTCCTGATCGACACTTCCAACCTCAACATCGTCCCCATGGTTATCCGTGTGCACTAGATGACCCTCCCCGATGCTACTTCTCTCCATATAAATCCCAAAGTCGCACAACACATTCTCAGTACCCAGCTCCAAAAAATGTCTATCTACCCCCGCGAGCCTACCAAAAACACCCCGGATCAGGTTTTCAGCCCAATCCAGCATTTAAGAATGAGAGGTTATGGAAGAAGAAAACCTTCACTCCGTTGGGATAGTCATATGCCAGTCTGTTCTAGAGGTTAAGGATATTGGACATGTTGAAGCCGATTCAGATAAAAATGCCGAACCCTCTTCCAAAAAAGTTTGATCCTTCTCAAAGGTGCGCATATTGCTCAGGCACCCTGGGGCATGACATAGAGAAATGTTGGAATCTGAATAATGCGATTTAGAAGCTTATTGATGCAGGCGACATTGTCGTGCAAAGTCCAGATGCAGCAAACACTAGCCAAAGTCCATCTCCTGTGCATAATGAGATGCATATGGTAGGTGTGATTTATTTTGAAAAGGAACATGAGAACTCTTTTGAGATCCCTGGAGGACCAGACGCTACTAAGGTTTCAGTACTATCAGAGGTTGATCGTGAGAACGAGCTGGCAAAAGGAACCCAAAAGCAGTTTGCTAAGAACAACGTGATGAAGACTTGTGATGGTTCCAGCCATATTAATGTGAAACTCAGTGACTAAAGATGGCGTGCTTGGTAATTGGGGATATGCTCCATCTCTTGGTTGGCTAGAGTGGAGTTTTGTTGGTTTATTTTGTTGTCATTTCTGTTGTCCGGGTTATTTCAGGGTTGTAATCCGGATATTGTCTTATGACTCCAACCCTTCTATCCTTTCACTTTGCCTTATTTGTTTAATCGTAGTAGCTTGTTTAGCGCTGTCTAGGTTTGTTCAAGGGTTGTAACACTAGTCTATTTTGCTTGTTTTGTTGTTTAAACCCTTTCACCGTCAGTCTAATACAATTATCTATTTCCTTCCGTTTCTAGTCATTTTGTTTAGTTCTTTTCTACAGTTCTTTTCATGCTGGTTCTAGTGACGTGACATGCACGCATAATTCTCAACCGATTTAGTAATGAAGCAATGAAGCTATATTGAAGATGATAAGGACATATGAGGGAAATAAGTAAGGGCATTTTGAGATCACTTCGAGCCCAAATTGTGTGAAACTGAACATAAAGAAATACTGTTGAAATGCATCATGCTGCATCATTTTGAAGCCAAAGCCAAGTTTGCACCAAGTTTACAAGGGCCGTTCTTGGTACCGTGTTTGTTACACAATGGTGCTGGGTAATTGACAAATATAGAAGGCAAATGTGTGGATATGGTTATTAATTCTGGTGCAATCAAAAGATGTTACGTATGCTTGTTTAATTGTGTAGTTTGTACTTGACATGTTTTGGAGATTGGAATGACGAAGGCATTTTGTTCTACTATCCAAACACTTTACCCTTTGTTACCCCTTTGATCCTCAGTTGTTTTCTTGCATACCCCTCTTTCGGAATCAATTATAAACTCGTAAGCCCTAGCGGGGAAAATAAGCGGAGAAACAAGAGGAAAACTGTCCAAAGGAAAAGAAAAGGAAAAGAAGAAGGAGAAGGAGGAGAGAAGAAAAGAGAAAATAAAAGGAAGACAAAAACAGTGAAATAGAAAAGAAAAAAAAAGAAAAGAAAAGAAAAGAAAAAAGAAGAGAAAAGAAAAAGAAAAGAAAAAAAAGAAAAGAAAAAGAAAAGAAAAGAGAAGGAAAAGGAAAGAAATGAAAATAAAGAAAAGGAAAAGTGGAAGAAAGGAAAGATCGCAACAACGAAGAAATTTTATGGCCTGGACTACGTTTGACTTGATTCCGAACGGATACGTAGGAAGCCTCCCTATGAGGTTCAGTCACACCAAAATAAAAATCCAAAAGTCCCCAAGAAAGAAACTGGGGCAGAGGTTGTGGTTGTTGTGAGAAATCTGATTCCGAAAGTTGCAATTTTGAACCCATGTTGAATTGTTTTGAGCCTTTGATACCCTTTCTTTCTAACCTTGTCCGCCCATATTACGGTCAAAAGGAAGACCTTCTGATTAGTCTTCGAGAGATGCCGATTCAAGCGAGTAGAGGTGAATCATATCATGGGGAATACTCCGGTCCAAATGAAGGAAATGAAGAATGAGAGAGTCTTGTTGATGAGAACCCTCACGGGTACCCCCAAGGCGATGAAAGATGAGAGAAATCAAAAATGAGAGAGTCTTATTGGTGAAAACCTTTGCGGTCACCATAAGGTGACGGTGAGATGAGAGAAAGACCAAAATGAGAGAGGCTTGATGGTGAAAACCCTTTGGGCACTATAAGTTGAATAAGGATTGTGAATCAGATCGGGTAAGCAGAGCATTGAAGCCCAGTTTCACGGCGAAATGGTACAACAAGATCTGAACATTAGATTTGCTTAATAGAATAGGCTGCAGGTGCATGTCAAGGTCATTAGAGTCGGTATCCACATCCGATAGGTTTCTACTTTGTAGTTTTCTTGTTAGGAATCATCTCTTTCATTGTCCTCCTACTATATTCCTTTTGTCCTGTTTACTTCCTCCTCTTGAGTCTGTTTGGTCATAATAAGTGAGAAATGACTTCAAAATCTACCACTAGCTTTCCAATTGAACAAAACGGGATCTGGCCAGCATATCAAATTGTCATAAGTCAGGAAAGAACAACAGGCACACTGAGTTGGCAACAATCTACACGCTTTGAGATCCCTGTGAAATGCAAGGGCTTGGTATATGTCAATGCATGAACAATGCAACAAATGAAGGGTTTGGGGTGAATGGATCAAAGGTATTTTCATTGAAATACAAGGGTTTGGTACGTATCAATTCATGAACAATGCAACAAATAAAGGGCTTAGGTGAATGGATCAAAGGTATTTTTGGTGCAACACGAAAGGTTTGGTACATGTTAGATGGAGGGTGTTTGGTGAATGGATAAGAGATATTTTATGCGTTAAGGGTAACAAAGAAAGTGGTTAGCAAGGTCGCCAAGTGGGAATCAGTTATCAAGGTGAGTGAAGGAACAATAAACTTCAAGGCCGAGGCCAGTCAAGAAAGAACATGATATACACGGAGTGGGGCCAATAGACGTGCTGTGGGATTCATACGAGACATAAAGGTTAGGGGATGCCAGTTCATGCAATGCAACATATTGAGGCTATCAGATATGAACGGAGAAAAGGTTCTGTGGTGAGAATGACAGAGAAAAGGGGTTGGTCCATAAACAAGCCAGGTCTTCGAGTGGAAATCAGTCATCTTGGCAAATGCAGAAGCAGCCGCCCTCAAAGTTCAAGGCCACAAACTAACCACCACATTTTAAACTCACAAGTTTCCTTTATTTGAGACAGGAACAAAGCAGTGCAAGAAAGTTGGTTCAACAATAAGAGAAAAAAGAAAAGGAAGAAAAAGAAAAGGAAGACGAGAAGAGCCGACAAAAGGGAAGTTTCTCAAATCTTTGCCCTTGCCTGTTTTGCTAGTGTGCACAAAATGCTGCCATTGCTTTTCACTTTTTTTCCTCCTAGGATAAAATTCCTAGTCTGATGGATTTTCCTCCAAATTAAAATCTTAGTCTGATGAATCTTTCTCCTAAGATAGATGACCTAGTCTGATGAACTTTATCCTAGGATCTAAATCTTAGTCTGATGAACCTTCTCCTAGGATCTAAGATCTTAGTCTGATGAATCTTTCACCTAAGATAACAAAAACCCTAGTTTGATGAACTTTCTCCTAGGATCAAAATCTTAGTCCGATGAATTGTTCTCCTAAGAAAGAAACCCTAGTCTGATGAATCTTCTCCTAGAATCAAAATCTTAGTCTGATGAATTGTTCTCCTAAGATAGAAAACCTGGTCTGAGGAATTTTCTCCTAGGATCAAAATCTTAGTCTGATGAATTATTCTCCTAAGATAGAAAACCTGGTCTGATGAATTTTCTCCTAGGATCTAAATCTTAGTCTGATGAATATTCTCCTGAGATAAAAGACCTAATTTGATGAATTTGCTGGTCAAATGTCCTTGGTTACTCACAGGATTGTACATTCCGGTCAAGTCTTCAGTTTTACTCTCATCATTGTATCAATAGCTTAGGTTATTTACATTTTTGCTAACAACTCGCAAATCTTCCCAGCCACCAAACTGGGCAGAAAAGTTTCTTCGTTTGTCTATTTTGTCGAAGTCAGGAGCCCACCTGGAGAACAAGGGAATACTTTTCAAGTTCAGCAATCAGGAGCCCGCCTGGAGAATAGAGGCATGTATTTCAAATTTCAGCAGTCCAGCACCACTCGGAGGAATGGCAAAACATCTTCGATCACAATGCAAGGCAACAAATACAAGTTCAAGGCAACACAAGAGCAAGTTTGAAGACATAGATAGGACCTTTTTGTAATCCATAGATCATAGCTTAGGCTAGCTTCCTTTTATTTTGACCCAGTGTAATAAGGGGGTCAGCAAGCAGTAGCAACAGCAACAGTAGCAAAATCACAGCTCCTGGTAGTTCCAGCTACCAAACCTTCCCGAAATACACTGACCTGATTCCTTTTTAGCCAATGATATGTAGGTAACCTTTAAAGCAGGGTGCGGTCAAATCTTTCAAAAATGCTTCACAGGAGTATTCGAATGGGCAAAAATCGCTCGTATCCGCTCACTTATCTTTGCACGGAAACTCTTCGTGTTCCCGAGCAAAAAGGGGCAGCTGTGAGTACGTGATTTTTGCCCTAAATGAATTACTCCCAAAAATTCAAACAAAATAATTTCTTTCGTTATTTTGCAATTTTGTGGACTTTTGTGACATTTTATGTTGATTGTTTGCATTTTAATTAATGAAAAATATAAAAATATACTTGGCATTTGCATTTAGGGTCTAATTTCACATTTTAGGATTAATTAGTAGTTAGGTTACTTCAAAATAAGGAAAATAACAAAAATGGTTCTTTTTGCATTTATACTTTAATTTGTCATAGTTTGCTTTCAAATCAGGAATTAGTGTTTGGAAATTAAGTAATATAATTTTAGAGTCAATTTGGGTTTTTATTTTTAATTTTTGCATTTAACAAATATCATAAAAATAAATAAAAGAAATTTAAAAAAAAGGAAATTAAAAGAAATTGAGGGGTTTCCATGGATTACCCAGTTTGGGCCAAATTCATTTGAAATCGAGCCCAGTTTGAATTGACCCCAGCCCAAAGGTCTAGATCCAGTCCGACCACTTAGAGCTCTAAACGGCGTCGTTTTGTCCCATCAAATCTGGGCCGTCGAGGTAATTTAATCCAACTGCTCAGAAGCTTGGATTCATTTAATATATAAATGTCCAAACAACCCTACCCCCCTCAGAACCCCCTCCCCTTCGTCTCTCTCACCGCCACAGGACCAAACCCTAACTCTACCACTCTTCGCATGCCGAAAATCGCCTTCGCCGGTGGCGATTCTCCGTTGAACCCCAAAATCACACCATAGATGCTCCTTCTCCTCCCCTTTCCATATCTACCTTCAATTTCTTTCAAACATTACTCAAGCTCTTCGAATCTTCAAAACCCTAAGCGCTGCCTCCGCCTCCCACGGCGGCGCCACCACCCTTTCCCCACCAAACCAACACCCAACGACCATATCCTCCCCTTCATCCCAAACATCTGTCTAGCTTCCTCCGAATCCCCTCAAAAACTTTCGAATCTAAGCCTCTGGTCCTAGATTTTAAAATCAAATGACCCATATTAAAATCACCCTACCAAGATCCTTGGCCTGTTTCGCCTCGAGATGATGTGTTCCGTCCATTCATCACAATAATTGACGATTTATATCATCTAGAGGTCAAAACAGGATTGTTCATTATGTTCAAGCCCAAACTAGTAAGTTTTACTTTATCTTTTTTAGTCATTCTTTTATTTCAATTGTTTGTTTTGTGTTCTACGCTCATTATTTGAATTACTAGTTATAGGTTTCTGATTCTTGTTATAATCACATGGTTTACTTTTGTTTTTGTCACCTGATGTTAGTTTGTGTGATTTCTTCTCGTTTTACCTGATTTAATTGCTTTCGTTCAGTATGTTAATTGTTTGTCCTGAACTATTTGTTTACTGTTTTTGTTAGTTTAGCGATAAAATTAGTTCTATGATTCACCTTAATTAGCATTAGTCTAGCTATTTTCTTTAGTTTGATCCGAATTCTATTGCCTTTAGTTGGGAATTTAGATTAGTAAATAAGGATTTGGGTTCTGTTTTGAAATCAGTAGGCCCACTCGAACTGGGTCATTTGGCCCTGACCATGGTCTGATAAACTTCAGTAGTTTTCAGGGTATTCAGGGGTAATGGGGTAATTCAAAGTAGGGAGTCTTGCAAATAACTGATTTGGGAACCCCTAGGATATTCTAGATGGGGTGCCAATTACAATTTTAGGAACTTAGGGTAATAACTTAGGCAACAAGTCAGAAATAAAGGACTATTTGGGTAAAAATGAAAATAAAAAGAGGGGGAAAATGGGTAAGAAAATCTGGAAGCTTCCCCCTGAAATTTGCCTATAAAAGGCACTCCCCTTGCCTTCTTTTCCAAGTTTGGAGCCTCAAAAATTCCCCCCAAAAATCTCTTCAAGCTTCACAGATCTGAAATTCAAATTTCAGATCAGAAATTCCTTTAGATCTTAGCTTCTTCAAAAAGAAAAAAAAAGGCAAACATAGCATAAAACCAAAAAAAATAATGTTACATAGATCATTTAGGATCAGAAACAGTTCGAGTTTCTCTGTTTCTCTGTTCTGTGTTTGATTGTTAGAGCATCTGGAATCGTTTGGAGTTTATTGGGGTTGTTGCTGGGTGATTCTGATTGTTAAATGTGATCTGTGACTTCCTAAGGTTGAATTCAAGTAGATTTAAGGTGTTTGGTTGATTTTACATCTGCCTGGGCACTTTGATATTGGTTTGGATTTAAATCTGGTCCTATTTGATGTTGTTGAACTCCGATCTGCTGCACTATTGCTGATCTCTCTCATCTCTCTTGTTATCATACATTTCCAGGTACACATCTCACAATTGCTTTGATGTAGCTATCAAAAATGAAAATGAAATAAAGCATGGGTCACGTTTCATGTTTCGTGATTTGCACTCATTTGAATGTTGTATATCAATAATTAGACATTGCTAGTTAATGTATGCTTGTTTGATACAGTTTAGGCTAGACTTGTAATAATATGGACTTTGAAGTTTGAACTGTACTGGACTGTAATTTTTGAATTTGTATTTATTTGTTCTGGAGCAGTATCCTGATGTAGTGTAGTTGGATCTTCATGTTAGTTGAAAATCAGTACATTAGCAGGTCTATCATTAAATTGAAGTTCGGTTTAGTTTAGTAGAGTTAATATCGTAGCTTGGACGGACACAACTAGATTAAAATTAGATTGAACTGGAATGGTAACTCATCTTAATTCAACAGCCTAATGTCTCATTCGAAAATCAATAATCACACCTTTGTATAATTTGGTTTATTTGGATGTCAATAGGTCCTCTAGTTTAACTGTTCAAAATCACGATTCAATGCACAAATGTCATACTGACTGTCTCATGCTCCTTCAATTATTAGCATTTTGGTTTAATTCATGTGGAACGACTTTTAGATTTGTATTGCTTTGAGTGTATTACTGAAATTGGAATCCCATTGGGGAATTAGACGTCAAGTTGGCCTTGAGATCTGAGGTCTCCAAACGTGCTTGGGCTATGAACTTTGGCCCAAATCGTGACTGAAATCTGATCGTAGTCCTAGGGGTTCGAAATGAGGACCTCTGTGAAGTTTGGCTCGTGCATGCCTCCTGAATGTTGGTTTCCGTTTGGGCCTGGGCCACAGTCAGCAACTGGCCAATTCTGTAGTACAGACCTGAGTGTAATTTCCCTTCGTTGGGCTTATCTTGGAGCCCAATGGCTGCACTATGGTGCAAAATTATCATTTGGTCCAGTAACGGATTAAGTAGGACTTTTCCTTCATTATTAGAGACAAATAAAAATAGAGAATCATAGTTGCTTTTAGGTTTGCCTTTTAAATAATAAATGATATGAGCCTCGCCAAACAACAAATACATAAATTTTAGGCGCGTATTTTAGTAAAATTACATTCCTAAGCTCGGGTGCACATTTATGTCACCCAAATTCAGATCTCAACGAAGTCAAAATGTGTCAACAACCATGGGTGCATTTATGTGACGTGGTTCGAAATACGTTTTCACGACGTTGCAATTCTCATTAAAAATAATAATAAAGCGGTTCAAGGTTTAAAAGCACATAAGTTAAAACATGTTTTGAAATCAGATAAATCCAAATATAACAGTTGAGCGACCGTGCTAGAACCACGGAACCCGGGAATGCCTAACACCTTCTCCCGGGTTAACAGAATTCCTTACTCGAATTTTTTGTTCACGGACTGTTAATAGAGTCATATTTTCCTCGGTTCGGGATTCAACCGGTGACTTGGGACACCATTAATCTCCCAAGTGGCGACTCTGAATCTTAATAATAAATCCCATTCTGATTGTCCTTTAATTGAAAAAACTCATTTATGCCCTTATGGGTGTAGTAGCGAAAAGGAGGTGTGACTGCGCCTAAAAAAACTACGCGTTTTAACTTTGCGAGTGCCATAGAAATTTGCTAAATGGCACACCTCGAGTTCTAAGTATTTTAGAAGAAACAGTTAAATGAGGGCCACACATTTGAGGTTTTGTTTGGCGCGGCGCACCTCAACTCCATTTTAAAAGGATATTCAAACTAAAATTCGGAGGGCCATAACTAATTATTTTATCTAATATGGCTGCCTCAATCTACTTAATAATCTAATTAATCAAAGCTAAAGAAGATTGAATTCTGTTAAATTGCACGCATATATGAACCAATTAAAAGGAGTTGCTCTTGGGGGGGGGAGGG
>MU683683.1:136332-152629 GCA_026770625.1 Nicotiana glauca
CGTCTAAATAAATCAAAGGCATGAGTTCCGTATTCATATTAAGTTGGGGTAGAAAGTGTTCGGTTAGGCTTGCTCGGACGGGTTCACTTGATTGAGCGTCGGTCGCGCCTCCCGAGGTTGGGGCGTGACAATTTGGTATATATGATAATTGAAATGCCTTTTACGTAAGGTGACGAGTGCATACTTGTGCTAATTGTTGGAAATCCAGTTTTCATTAAGTACTACTAGTATGTTTACTTTCCTGTTTAGCTCTTGTACTATTTAAGCGTGTGTTAGCTTAGTAAAAGCATACCTAAGTGATTAAATTACCTTATTTGTTTAACTGCCTTACCTGAAGTCTGTGCAGCATGCTAGGCTAGACTATTTGTTTGCCTTAATATAAAATTTGGGATTTTCTGAGCATTTCTCCTGTTACTATTGTGTATTTACATTGGGACTACGGATGTGGGATTCCGATTGATCCCCCTGCACAGTGATATGGAACTACGGTAATGCACCCGATAGATTTCCCCAGTACTGGGTATTTATGTTTGGAACTACGGAACGGGATTCTGGTAGATTCCCGTGTACTATGAGCTGGACTACGGGACGGTATCCCGAGAGACTTATTGGATATGTACATTTGGGACTTCAGGACGGTATCCTGGAAGATCCCCGGTTGATATTTGTTGGAGTTGAGCTGTATTTTCCTTCGGTGTTCACATTGTTTTTGTATAGTTGTTGTTGTCCTTTATATATGTGTTTCTTTCACTGTTGTACATTCTTATACTATTTTCTATTCTACACTGTCGAATCATATCTTTTATTTGACCTCAGTAGGGCCCTGACCTTCCTCATCACTACTCAATCACTTACTGAGTACCGCTATGGTGTACTCATGCCCTTTTTACGTATGTTTTTTATGTGCAGATCCAGGTACCTCTACTCAGGCTTACCATCCTTGAGGCGAGGCAATTCTACGGGACTTCGAGGTATATCTGCCACGTTCGCAGACCAAGGAGTCTCTTTCTATTCTTGCATTTAGTATTTAGCCCTTCTATACTTTCTGTTCTTGTTAGACATTCTGGAGAATTAGAGCTATGTAGTATTTTCTCAGCTTGTGATTCATGGGTTTTCGGGTTTTTGGAGTATGTTTTGGTTTTGAGAAGTTAAGTATTTATGTATGCCGAGCGGCACGGTTTAATCACTGTTTTATTTCTCTAATTCTGTCTCAATTAATTTTATTTCCGCAAAAATTTAGTTTATCTTTCCGCAAGTTAGACTTACCTAGTCGTAACGACTAGGTGCCGTCATGATGGTTCACGAAGGTCGAACCGGGGCCGTGACAATTTATTTCTTAAAATTATTAGTTATGTTTTTCTCTTTAGTTTTATCTTATCCATATAGCATATAGCATGACTAGACTAATTATTATTCAAAAACTTTCTCATCTAAAAAAATAAATCAGTCTTCCATTTTATATATCTCTACATTGAAGTTATATATTTATGTATTTTTTCCTTTTTTATAATAGTCTCCTTAAAAATATATAAAAATTTAATTATTTTAAATTCAAATTCAAAATGAGTAACTAATAACTAACCTAATTTATTTTGTCCTAAAATTTGTCACTTGTTAAATTTTTGTAGTGACGCTTCGCATTATCAAGTTAATTTGCTTCGCCTATTATAGATAGATAGATTTTATTGTATGATATGTCATAGCTTGTGTAGATGGGTGCTATGTATTATTTCATAATTTCATGTATAGTATTGCACGTTGTATCGTCTTGATGTATATAATATTTGGATAGATTGTATTATTTCTCATTGTTTCATAATGTTATGCACCAACAATAAGAAGAATAAACTTACAATATGATAAAGAAAAAGTAAGGTAAGAGGTAATATTATTATATAAAAAGGTAGGGTAAAAGATTAAATATTTTTTTAATAATAAAAAAGATATATAAGAAACAAAAAAATTATGCGACTACACCAAATCGGTCGTTGTTTACTGTGAAAACGGTAACAACAATTAAATTTGTAAATGAGATTCTAAAAATACGTGATCTATTCCCGGGGTAGTTTGTAAGGGTGGTTAGTGCTAAAACGTGAAGTAAACAGTAAAGATCGAGTTAGCCAAAGTAGTGATTGAACTAGTAGGGGAACGTTTCCGTGCATAATGCAAGCCAGTAGGTACCTCAGAGCCAGACCTCGAGCCTATCCCGGGCTTATCGAGGGTAGTCGGGAAGGGGATAACAGATAAAGATATAAGTAAGTAAGGCTCTATACTATTAATCTTGAGCCAAATGATGAAGAACAAACGAAGAAACAATAAAATGCTAAGGCGACCTCGGGGTCGATGAAGACTGATAATTTAGAAGAGAGAGAGAGAGAGATATTATTGCATTGTGGAGAAGTGGAGCAACATCAGTCCTTTACAAGGTAGGGTGAGTCCCCCTTATATAGGCGAGGGGACTCGGTAAAGTACGTATATAGTATTTATAAGAGTAGAAAGATGGGACGGCCTGACGCAAGTCCTCTCAGTAGGCTACAAATAGACCGGCCATGTCAGGTGTAGCTATGTGCTTAGGAGACCTCTTCTCTTATCCTGACATCGGGCCCTGCTTCTTTCGATTCGGACCTCGATGAGCCCTGAGGCCGAGGACTCGATCGTGGCCTTCCACCCTCGGGGTCTCGGGGAAAGCTTCCAAAATTATCTTGATAGCAAAAATTAAGTCTTCTGATTTTACCGTGTACAGATAGTCTCTGCGTTTCTCATGACGAAGTGATGGGAAATGATTCTGACACTCAAATCCTTGAGCTCCTTTTGGCGACGCTGTAACAGCGATTCAGATAGATGGTATGTCTCATATATCTCTGCTCGATGTCCTATCGTTTCTGCTCCTCGAAGCAAAAGTACTGTCGTTGGTTCATTTCTTCAAGGAGGTAGTAATTACACCCGTCGTTCAACCTTTTATAGCATCGATGATCGTGTCATTTTCCCCCTATAAATGAGGGCGCTTTGTAGAATTGCATCCTGTAAACACGTGATTTTTGACCCTCTCCGAGAATTTTCACGAGTTTAGCGCAAAATATTTAGTTTAGGCCTAATATAGCTATTTTAGCTAATTTTGACTATTTTACTTTATTTCGTTACAAAAATGAAAAATACAAAAAATATATATAAATCTTGGTTTATGTATTTTCGTAAACTTGAAAAATACAAAAAATAGTACCTTATTTTTATCTTTATATAATTTTAAAAATTATAAAAAATTATGTCATTAATATTTTGTAATCATTTTTAAACTTAAAAAATACAAAAAATAGTACTTTATATTTTTATCTTTATATAAAAATAAAATTATAAAAATAATTTTATTAATATTTTGTAGTCATTTTAAACTTGAGAAAATACAAAAAATAACACTCTATATTTTTATTTTTATATAAAAACGAAAATTGCAAAAAAATAGTTTTATTAATGTTTTGTAGTTACTTTAATCTTGGAAAAAATATAAAAAATAGTTTTGTTTTAATTATGAGCCTTATAGTTATTTTGCTTACGTAGGATTAATTAAACAACACCGTGCTCTTATTCTCGATTCCAGGCAAAGAATAATACTCGGGTTCAAACTACCTGGTTTTAAGCTTAATTTTCGGACCTAGCCCATAATAATCCGAGCCCACCACACGTGGGGAACACGGACAGAACACGAGACCTTGAACCCCAAACCCACGTGGAGACCCATTACCCTTGGTCTCTCACGTGGGATGTTGAAAACTTTAGAAACAATACAACATAATATATACACATTCACGTGGGCAGACAAAAGGGGATGGGGAAAAAGATATAACGTTCTGGGGGATTTTAAAAGAAAGAAAGGCATCAGATATTGGAAGAAAAACAATAGAATACATATAGGTATATACACACTCACACACAGGGGCTGGGGGGGAACGAAATAAAAAGGGGGAATAACGTTAGGGTGGGGGAGGGATTTTGGAAAGAAAACAAAGAACGTTTTTAAAAAGGGAGGAGGCTACTGTGGAGCCTCCCCTTGGCCAGCATCACAAAATGTATAGAGATACACCCTACTGTTGATCTTCTCCCGGAGGCAAAAAAAAGAAACTCTAACCCTTCCCCATCCAGCTCACGTCCTCCTCCTAGCCTCCTAACACCCAGCAGCCCCCTCACCAAACACCAGCCCCTCGTCATCAACAACCAGCAATCCAGCCCCGACCTCATCGTCATCACTCACCCCGTCGACCATTGTCACCCCGAAACGAACCAGCAGACCAAACCACCACCATCGTCCCCTCCATCGCCTCCTGCCCTTCCGTCCAGCTCCAGCCATCGCCAACCACCTGAACCACGCCCAGCCTCTCATCCCAACGACACCCAACAGTCTCGACACCATAGCCTCTAACGTCCAGCCAACTTCCAAACAGCCTACGTCGTTGATAAACAGCCCGTCGTCACTGCTCCAACGACACTCGCCAAACGACCACCCAGCAGCGTCCAAACCAGCAAGCTTCTGCTTCGTCCCCATGCACACGACAATAACAGCAACGTCGACCACCCCTTTTACTTCCTCTTGTTCGTCGCCCGACGAGGTCGTCCACTCGAGGTGGGAGGTCGTTATCCGAGGAGTCTATTCCGGTCGCCGAGTCGAGGTTGCCGTATGTTTGTTCCGATCTATGGTGGTCGCTGTCCATTTTTAGCGAGCTGCGGTGAATATTGTTATTCTCGAGGGTTAGTTTTCTTGTTCTATCTTTGATTTCTTGCCTTGTAAATCTTAAGTTGTGGTAGTATATTGGTTATTTTCATATTACGTTGTTTCTTGCATTTGTTATGATGTTGCCTCGCGAATTCTGTTTGGTTATATTTCGAAATCGTTCTATCAAATTTTACAGCTTTTGTGAGTATTAGCGTTACCTTGTTTATGGAATTTTGGATATGGTCAGTTGTTACTCATATCATGTAAGTATATGTGGTTTAGGTCATTGAAAGATGCCATTGAATCTTGTAGCTGGGTTGTTATGGTCATTTGAGTAATGAGCAGTGATTTTCGTTATTTAATCGCTACTAGCCTATTAATAAAGAGCTCGATGATTTGGCCTACACTGCGGACGTGATTAATAATGTCATCGTGATTATGGGTACGGTTCCCGTGACATGGTTACGATGCCTAAAATTCGGGGGTACATTTCATGTAACCCGATTATAACTACTCTAGATAATCTTATTAAATAAATTAGGATTTTTTTTTTTGAGAAAATAAAAATAGAGAATCGTAGTTGCTATAGGTTTGCCCTTTTAAAATAAAAATGAGACGAGCCTCGCCAAATAAAATGCATAAGTTGCGGGGCCCTCAATAATAGCTTATAAATACTTAGACTTGGAAGAACCATTTAGTAAATATCACGGTTTCTCCCGAAGTTAATGAATGCGTAGAAGCTTTAGGCGCGAATAATAAATATTACATTCTTAAACCTGGGTGCACATTTATGTGACCCAAATCTAAATCTCAACGAAATCGAAATGTGTTAAAGGCCACAGGCGTACTGGTGCGGTGTGATCCGAAATATATTTTTATGACGTTGCAAATTCTCTTTAAAATAATAAATACTAAAAGCAATTTATTAGCTTTTAAATAATAAATGAGACGAGCCTCGCCAAATAACACACAAATTGCGGGGCCCTCAGTATGTGGTTACTTTAAATGCTTAGATATCGGGACAGGCCGATTAGCTAATTTTACGGCCTTCTCAAAATAACGACACGCTAGTCGCTTTAGGCGCGCCTTTAATAATTTATTTTCTTAAACTCGGGTGCACATTTATGTGACCCAAATCCAAATCTCAACGAAGTCGAAATGTGTTAAAGGCCACAGGCATACTGGTACGGTGTGGTCCGAAATACATTTTCACGACGTTGCAATTCTTTGTTAAAAAATAATAATAATAATAAAAGCGGCTGAAAATTAAAATTTGCACATAGGTTAAAGCATGTTATAAATCAGATAAATAAGCCAAATATGACAGTTGAGCGACCGTGCTAGAACCACGAAACTCGGGAATGCCTAACACCTTCTCCCGGGTTAACAGAATTCCTTATCCGGATTTCTGGTTCGCGGACCGTTAAATAGAGTCAAACCTTTCCTCGATTCGGGATTCAACCGGTGACTTGGGACACCATAAATCTCCCAAGTGGCGACTCTGAAATAAATAAATAAATCCCATTTCGATTGTCCTTTAATTGGAAAAACTCTCTTCTACCACGCCCTTCGCGGGGTGCGGTAGTGCCAAAAGGAGGTGTGACACATCCTTTATCTCAATACTTCCGTCGGTGTGCTTTGCTTCTTCCTTCCCATCTTTTTTTACCTTTGATTACCACGATGGAAGCTTTCTATCTCAAGGCTATTTGGAGGAGTTCTTCCGGGCCGTATCGAGGCGTTCTGCCGGGGCCTACTTTTGTTGATCATAAGTATGCTGTCTAGATATTTCCGCGGTCATTGGTATGTGGACAGCGGATGCTACCTTTGACCCGAGATAGCGATGAGTGGAGAGTTGGTTTTACCTTTGCGTAGATGGTCATTCGAATTATGCATCGCTGGTTACTCTTCTACCTAGGCCTGGTGTGGCACTTCATTCCCAGCGCTCTTTCTTTCCTAAGGGGTAAAGTGGAATCGCCGGCCGTTGAGACAGGGGCCCGCCGAATCTTCAAGCTTTGGCTTTAGCGGGACATGTCTCTTTTCTCTGCCTCCTCTGCATCCCCTTCTTTTCCTTTCCTTCATCTTCTCCGGTGGAGATCCTTCAGGGGACTGAGCTGGGAGCCTATGAGAGGTGGAGGTCGAAGGAGTCACCCTCGAGGATACGTGCTCGAGGGTGCGGTGCCCGGGTATGCTGATACTGGAGATGAACTCTCGAGGGTGGATCGGGCGCCCGGGTTTAATCACATGTACATCCTCTCGTTCCTCAGCTTTAGGTGTAGATTTTTGTAAGCCTCTGTACTTTGTATGTAATGACCCTCCGGGGCTTTGTAACTGAACTTTGTGACCCCTCGAGGGCTATTGTACTTGAAAACTTCATAAATGAGAAATGAAGTTTATTGACCTCTGCTTCCGAACTTTCTTAGTTTCTGTATGCTTTCATGCCTTTCGAGGCCCTTCAAATGTATCCTTTTGTGTTCCTGATCGCTGATTTTTAATTTGGGCGCAAGTGTTTGCTTTGATTTCTTGCCGATCGACATGGGCTTTTTTCGGTCCCATAGTCGTCTTTCGGGACAACTCTTGATCAATTTGATAGATTGATGCTGTGAGAGCCTCTCGATTTATTCGGAGATAGCGCGTTGAGTTCCGGGACCTCCGAGGATAATGTTTCCGGGTGCAAGTCGCTTTCGGGGTACGCTTGAGCCATAATTGATCTGGATGTAGATGGTCCTTCGGGCTGTATGAGATGGACTTTTGCTTCCCTTTTGGCACCTATTTGCTTTCACGCCATTCAGGATTTTTGAATTCCTTATTTTGTTTATGGGCCGTCGTAGCTTGCCGGCTCTGTTTTGTTCGATTTCCTTTCGTTCGCGAAGCTAGATCCAGGTTTGCTCGCTTGGCGACACTTTGTGATTACCTTTATTGAATGGCATAGTAGTTGTTCTTTTGGGTCAGTAACTCCGAGCATTTCGTGATTCTCGTGGTGGGCCAAGGTTTCCTTGGAGGGGTTTTGGTTGAATAGATCCGAGCCACCCAGAGTTCCCGGCTTCACTTATGGTGACCACTATGCTCGGAACTGCAATGTTGAAATCGAGCTCTATCGGGAGAGGTTTCCTTATGACCGTGTCTTGTTGAATCTGGTATAATTGGAGGTTCCTCGAAGGTGTTGTCCTTGGGCAAATGCCTTGTTGTTGCGAGGTGCGTTGTGCCTCGAATCGTCTTTTCCCTTTGTGTCGTGTGGGTGATGGTTCCATTCATTTAGTGTCAGTTTCTCTGTTGGGAATCTGCCCGGATACGCCGATCCCGAGTAGGTTTTTTTAGGGTTGTCCATGGCTCTGACTTGGGTCCAGTGTTGGATTCTAGTATCTGACCAAGCCTCGACCGGATATTCGACCAAGCATTGCTTGAATTGCTCTGGAGTCGCTGGGTATGTTTTGTTTGGGTTTTGGGCAAAGGTCCATGCCACCCCATTATTCGGGACCGCAAGCGGTCTTGTTTGTACTATCGGAGAACGGGGTGCGGCTTCTCGTGATGTTTTATTCCTCCATCTCCCAGCTTTCGGTGCATTGGACCCTTTTGGCATTATTTTGATGACGTTGGCGTGTGCTTCCACGGATCGCGCTAGTACGATGAGCGGGCACCCGAGATTAGATGTCGAATAATGGCGCTGCATCATGGTTTCTTCCGGGGGAATCTCTTCAAATCTCCTTATTGGGACGAGCTCGAGTTCTCCATTTGGGAGGTCTCCGTTCCTGGACGGGCATGCGCAAGTGGCAATGCGCCCATAAGGACTTGAGATTCTGCCACTTCTGGGGGATTTCGTTGTTTTCGACCTTCGCGAAATGAGTTCCGGGATCGTATCTTCGGCAGGCGGTTGCTGTAGGAGTCCCCGCGAGTATGATTCGATCTTTACGATAATGTCTTCCAGCTTCCTCACAGCTACAGGATAGGATGTCGGTTCGTCTCTGCCTGATACCTCGGGTACTGGCTCGAAGTGAGGAGATATTTTGGGTACTGCCGCACCTAGAATCTCCGAGAGATTCCGTAGCTGAGAGATAGCCAAGTGTTGTTGTTTCTGCAACATTTCAAAAATAATACGAAGATTAACTTCCCGTTCTACCGGGGTTGGAATTTTTTGGGCTTCCTGTTGGTCAGCGTGTTACGTGCCGCCATCGGCGCGTGAGACTTCGTTACCCCGTTGTGCGATGTATGGATTCATGTCCGCTCGAACTGATCTAGATGCGTTATTGAGGTCCCACGAACGGTCATATTGTTTTCTTTACAATTTTTTGGATTATCATCCTCGATTTCCCTTATCGAGATAATCATTAACCTGATATTGAAAGATTTTGGGCAAGAAAAAGTGTGAAAGATATCGTTCGTTTAAGTGACGAAACTAACAAGAGAATAATCACTATTATTTTTAGCCCCACGGTAGGCGCCAAATTGTTTACCATGAAAATAGTAACAACAATTAAATTTGTAAATGGGATTCTAAAAATAGGTGATCAATTCCCGAGCTAGTTTGTAAGGTGGTTAGTGCTAAAACATGAAGTAAATAGTAATGATCGAGTTAGCCAAAGTAATGATTGCACTAGTAGGGGGACGTTCCCAGGCATAATGCAAGCTAGTAGGTACCTCGAAGCAAGACCTCGAGCCAATCTTGGGCTTATCGAGGGTAGTTGGGAAAGGGATAACAGATAAAGATATAAGTAAGTAAGGCTCTATACTATCAATCTTGAGCCAAATGATAAAGAACAAACAAAGAAACAATAAAATGCTAAGGTGACCTCGGGGTTGATGAAGACTGATAATTTAGAAGAAAGAGAGAGAGATACTCCCTCCGTTTCAATTTATGTGAACCCATTTGACTAGGCACGGAGTTTAAGAAAAGAGAGAAGACTTTTGATCTTGTGGTGTAAAATGAGGCACCTTTATTTTGTGTGGCTATAAATCATTGCATAAAGGTAAATTGTTTCCAAATAAGGAAAGGGGTCATTCTTTTTTGCACAGACTAAAAAGGAAATAGGTTCACATAAATTAAAACGGAGGGAGTATATATTATTGCATTGTGGAGAAGTGGAGCAACATCATTCCTTTACAAGGTAGGGTGACTCCCTCTTATATAGGCGAGGGGACTCGGTGAAGTAAGTATATATTATTTACAAAGGTAGAAAGATGGGACGGCCTGACGCAAGTCCTCTCAGTAGGCTATAGATAGACCGGCCATGTCAGGTGTAGCCATGTGCTTAGGAGACCTCTTCTCTTATCCTAACATCGGGCCATACTTCCTTCGATTCAGACCTCGATGAGCCCTGAGGCCGAGGACTCGATCATGGCATTCCACCCTCGGGGTCTCGGGGAAGGCTTCCAAAATTGTCTTGATAGCAAAAATCAAGTCTTCTGATTTTACCGCGTACAGTCGTTCCATAAAGTAACACTTTTCGCCGTTATGTAACGACTGATTTAACTATGTGATATAATAAAACTTAAGTAACAATCAAAATAAATATTGTATTTAAAGTAACAATACGATACTATACAACAGGTAACAACCATCCAAACAAGTTGTTCAAGTATTATCTTATGTATATCATTATTTGTTTCTAGCATAATTATAATTTATTATTTGTTCTACCTTTTTATATATCAAAATTTATAATATATTTTTTTAATATTGTATGTTTATTTTTGGTGCATGACATCACAAAATATCATAATCTAATAAAAATAATACAATACAATATAATGCAATACAATACAATATGTTATGAAATCGTATATAATAAGTAATAACTAGGGGTGTTTGAAAAATCACACCAAATTGAAAAGTCAAACCAAACTTATTAAAAAGATCGATTAGATTTGATTTGGTATTGAGTAAAAAAAATCGAACGGTTCAACTATATCACTATATACAATTTTCATAAATAATTTTATGACTTTATATAGAACTTTCTTTTAAAAAAATGTCTAAAAATATTTTGGATTCTCTTATGGGATATAATATTTAATAGAATAAGAAGTGCTCCATCTCTGTTTACTTTAAATAATGGGTGTATCATCACTTTTTTATCAAGTGTTATTGAAATGCGTAAATCTTTTTGTTCTTCCTTGTTCATATATCAAGGTCTATTAAATTCTTATATCTTTTTTGAATTTAAAATATTATTTTAATAAGTTAAAAATTAAATAGAACATATCATCAGTAAGTATCATATTGAATTTTATTTTTAACTATTAGATTCGGTTAACCTTGAAAGTGTACATCAATGAAAAATTATTATTAGACGACTAAAAAAATAACTATCATGTGTTACTAAGAAAATTCTTCCATAAGAATTTTTTAATAAATTATATGTTTGTCAGATTTTTTAAATTTTACTAAACGTTTATTTACTTATCAAAACTTTATCAAAGTAAGAAAAATCCTGATAAAACCGATCCAAAATAATAAAGTTGGTTTGATTTGGTTTTGATAAAATTTGAATCAACCTGGTCCATGTACACCCCTAATAATAACTATCCAAGCAAGTTATCAGTGACTATTGTATTCATAAAATTACCAAGTTAATACCAAAGTTGAATTTGAACCCAAAAAAATAAAAAGATTAAAAAAAATAGACCCTGCCATTACATATTTGTAACGACTCAACCGGTCATTTAAGAATTAACGCACTGATCCCCTATTATCTAGTTTTTTCGAATTTGTTTCTGCTATTGTGAGTTGCTGGGAGGCTTCGTTTTGAGTTTCGAAATATTTTGGGACACTTAGTCCCTCAATGAGAGCTTAAGCTTTAAAATTTGGACCGTAGTCGGACCAGTGTGAAGACGGCCTCGGAATGGAATTTCGTCGGTTCCATTAGATCTGTTGGGTGATTTCGGGCTTAGGTCGTGTTCAGATTGTGTTTTGGAGGTCCGTAGCTTATTTAGGCTTGAAATGCCGAAGGTTGAATTTTTAAAGTTTCCAGTTCGATAGTGAAATTTTGATATCGAGGTCGGAATCTGATTACGAAAGTTGGAATAGCTCCGTATTGTTGAATGTCACTTGTGTGCAAATTTTGGGGTCAATCGGACTTGGTTTGGTTGGTTTTATCATAGGGTGTAGGATTCTTGAGATTTATAGAGGGTGATTCATGGTTTTAGTGTTGTTTGATGGGATTCGAGGGTTGGAATAAATTCGTATAATGTTTTAGGATTAGTTGGCAAGTTTGGTTGAGGTCCGGGGGGCCTCGGATGAGCCTCGGATGTCGAACGGATTGGAATTTGGATTTATGCAAAAATATGAGTTGCTGAACTTGTCATAACCGCACCTGCATATGTAGGACCGCAGGTGCGGCACCACAGGTGTGGTATGAGGATTGTAGGTGCGGTCTAAGGCTTGAGTGGAGTTAGTCGCAGAAGCGGACAGCATCTGCGAGTTTTTGAGCGTTGGTGCGCAAGTTTGGGTTTAAATTTTAATGAAAAGTTGCATGTGCGGTTTATTTGCTGCAGAAGTGGGACCGCACGTGCGGTCCCATGGTCACAAAAGATGATATCGCTGGGCAGATATAGAAAATTCGAGGGTTTGAGTTCATAACTTGGAAAAATAATTTGGTGCTCGGTTGAGGGCGATTTCTCGAGGGGTTTTGAAGGAGAAGCATTGGGTAACGATTTCTATCTTGATTTTGATCTTAGAAAATTAATCCATTGTTGTTTTCCTCTTCTAATTAAGGAAATTGGGGGTAAAAGTTGTGAAACGAGAAAAAAGTTCCCCAATTGAAAATCTGGGATTTAAGTGAGATTTTTACTGTAATTCCCTATATTCTTAAGAAGAGTGTATTGGCCATTATTATAATAATAATAATAATAATAATAATAATAATAATAATAATAATAATAATAATAATAATAATAATAATTACAAGAAAGTAACTACAAAAAAAAAAGCAAACAATAAAAGAAAATAAATAAAACAATAAGGAGGCATAATACAAGTGGGCTTACCCCATTTCGTGACTAAAAAGTAAAAAGAGGAAAAAAAGAGAAGAATAAGATTTAAAGGGCACGAAGCCCATTCTCTGGAAAACCTTGGAATCAAACAGAAGGGGAAAGCAGCAAGCTGCGCAATAAAAAAAGGAATAGAAGCAGCGAGTTTCAGAGAAAAAAAGGGGAGAAGAGAAGAAGAAGAAGAAGAAGAAGAAGAAGAAAGCTTTGGGCAAAGGCTTTAAGAAGAACTGAGAGTTGAAATTGATAAAGCTCTCATTCGACTCAAGAGGTTAGCCTTCTTCTTCTCATCTGTTGAATTATTTCACTGTATTTATGCAATTTCATGTAGTACAAAGGAATTCAATATCAAATTTCATTGAGTCTCGTTCTTTATTATCAAGGTTGGAGATAAATTAGTATATATGGTAGTTAGTGGGTTGATTAGTAATGGTGGAGACTCGTTTTGGTTGATTGATTGGTTGTCAATTATTTGGCATGATATTAGGATGTTTGGTTGTTGATTTGAGACAGGAAAATTTTTTTGGGATAGTTCAAAAATAGGGGAAACTTTGTCCGATTTTTTGAAAAATACCGATGAGACTTACTTGGGAGCACTTGCTCCTAGGTGTCGGTCATGATCCTAAATTGGGTTGTGACAAAGTTGGTATCAGAGCCAGTTTTAAGTCCCAAGTCATGGAGCAATGTTTAGTAGAGTCTTGTTCATGGGTATGTAGGCGCCCATACTTATGATCTCGAGGCTACTGAACATCTAGGAATGTTTTCCCTTCTTTCATTCTTTGATCATGCGTTGAGATAACTTGAGATTGACTTTGGAATATTTCTTTCGTGGATGGATAGGACACGCACACCCCCATCTGTTGGACGTGGCGCTACCCGGGGTGGCGGTCAAGTTAGGGTTCATCAAACTAGAAGACAGATTGCTCCTCAACCTCAAGTTGGGAATATGGGTCAAACCCAAGTTGTTATGTCAGATCAAGTGCAAGAACAGGGAGTTCAGAACGCTCCACCACCAGAGCCAACTGTTGTACCTATTGTTGCCTTACCTGAAGATGCAGTGGCAAGGTTATTGAATGTGTTAAAGGCATTGGTGCCTACTCGGGGAGGAAGTTCAACTCCTTAGGCTACTTTATAGACACAAGCACCTGCATAGACTCGGACTTTCGGGAATAAGAAAGTATCTCTACAAGAGTTTCTAAAATTGAAATCACCAAAATTCACAGGTTCCGATAATTCAGTAGATCCTCAAAGTTTCTTGGATAGGACACTTAAAGCATTACGTGCTCTTAGATGTTCTGGTGAGAGAGTCATGGAGCTCGCAGCATACAAACTAGAGGATATGGCCAACACATGGTATGAAACTGTATTGTTAGGAAGGCCAGCAAGAGCAGCACCACTGACATGGGATGAGTTAACTAAGTTGTTCAATAATCATTTTCTTTTAGACAGTCTGATGCAACAATATGCTAGAGACTTTGAGAGATTGGTTCAGACTCCAAATATGGATATGTCAACATATAACACTAAGTTCTGTAAGCTGGCTATATATGCTCCTCTCTTAGTGCCTACCAAAGAAGGTCGAGTTCTGAGGTTTGTTAATGGATTGGTTTGTCGTCTATACACCGCAGCAGCCCAGATAAAGACTTTATCCTAGTCGACCTAGCTAGAAAGATTGAAAATAATGGACGTGAGGAGCGTGCAGCTAATGATTTACGTAAGAAGGCCAAGATAGGATGGGCTTTCAGTGGTGGTTTTAGTGAAAATAGAAGAGCAGGAAATCAGGGACAACAACACTAACAAAAGGGTTCTCAGACAGGGACAAACATGTCTTCATAGTCCATATACAGACCACATTACAGACAAGGTAATAGGGGACCATCATTTTCTGGACATCGTAATCCTGGGTAGATATATGCCACTACTCCAGTCTGCCAAACTTATGGTAGATCATATTTGTTCCAATGTCATGTTCTAATTGTAGAGTGCTTTCGGTGTTGCCAGTTGGGACATCACTTGAGGGATTGCCCTCACCCTCCGAGAAATTTCAACCAGGCTTCTATTCAGTCAGCTGCACCGACTCAGACTACTCGTAATACTTCAGGTGCTACAAGTACATGAAATAGAGGTCGAGGTGTTGGAGACTGTGCTAATATGAATCAAGGACAAGGCAATGCCGGTAGAGGTCAGCAGAGAGTTTTTGCACGTACTAGACAGGATGCTCAGGCCTCGAATGCAGTGGTTACAGGTATTCTTTCTGTCTGTTCATTTGATGCACTTGCGTTGATTTATCCGGGATCTATTCACTCCTATGTGTCCTCGTACTTTGCTTTAAGATTTAGTAGATAGCCCGAGCTATTGAATGTTCCTTTTCTAGTTGCTACTCCTGTTGGAGAGTCTCTATTAGATGAATACGTGTATCATGCTTGTCAGATTCGGGTTGAGGATAGAGATACTCTAACTGACCTTATTGTACATGATATGATTGACTTTGACATGTTGATGGGAATGGATTGGTTATCTTCTTGCTATGCTATAGTCGATTGTCATGTAAAGATAGGAAAGTTTGAGATACCAAATGAACCCAGTTTTATTCTAAGAGGGAGTCTGGTTCCAGAGACTTGCAAAATTGTATCTTTTATGAAGGCTCAACGACTTATGAAGAAAGGTTGATTGGGTCTCTTAGCTATTGTAAATGATACAATAAAGGAAACAATTAGTATAGAGAATGTACCAGTAGTGAGAGAATTTTTTGATGTATTTCCTGAGGATTTACTAGGATTGTGTGACGACCCAAAGGGTCATCACCTGTTTTCCTCATCTGTTCCGTGCTTCTGAGGCCTTGAAAACCTCATTTTATATTGCCTCGATTTGCATGCGCAGTCCGAGCGCGTAGTCGGAAAATTTTTATGTTGAAATATGTGAATTCAGTGAAAAATTTGAGAAATTATGATATTAATATTGATATAGTTGACTTTGATCAATATTTTTAGTAAACGGACCCGGACCCGAAATTGGACGATCCCGGAAGGTCCGTAGAAAAATATGGGACTCGGGCATATGCCCGGAGTCGAAATCCGAGGTCTAGAACCTGAGTAAAAGAATTTTTCTGTTAAATTGTTTTTCTGAAATTATTAAGGAAAATGAAAATGAAAATTGATTAAAAGACCATGGTATCGGGCTCTTATTTTGGTTCCGATGCCTGGCACAAGTCTTATATATTGTTTAAGCGCTTCCTGTAAAGTTTGGTTGAAAACGGACGTCGTTTGACGTGTTTCGACCTTAAATTGGAAAATTTTGAAGTTTATGAAATTTGAAAGATTTTTTGGATTTTAAGGCTCAATTCATTGNGTTGCTCTTCGCGTTCGCGGTCGCCCTCACGCGATCGCGTTGCTGGCCTGGTCCCCTTTCTACACGTTCACGAACCTTTTCTCGCGTTCGCGTAGCTTCACGTTTGTCTCCTTCGCGTTCGCGTACTAAGCCACGCGTTCGTGTAGACCAAATTCTGGCCCAGCCTTTTTCCTCTTCGCGTTCGCATCATCTTGCACGCGAACGCGATGTTTACCCGTATTCCTTCATCGCGAATGCGGCAGTGGTGTCGCGAACGCGATGAAC
>MDKF010061850.1:0-20602 GCA_026770625.1 Nicotiana glauca
TGGCGACTCTGAATTAATTAAATAAATCCCGTTTCGATTGTCCTTTAATTGAAAAAACTCCCTTGCGCCCTCGCGAGTAGCTGAAAAAGGAGGTGTGACATAAACCACAAGGATAAACATCCTAAATATTGGGCTATATTTACCATGATATATTTTCTTATGTGAATAACTATATGTTGTACTTTCAAAAGAGATATCAATATCGACAACAAGGGTTTTTGGTTATGGTAGAATAACCAAAGTATTATGAGGAAACATATACAAAAAACACAGTCTATAAAGAAGTGTTCGGTAAGATACCATTACATTCGATACCTTTAAACTACAATACATAATTATCTACTTAACATGACTAAAATTGATCATTTATGTAAGTTTTGATGACGTCCCTTCATTTTGAATTCACGTATTATGCTAATGTACTAATATTTTTCGGTGTTTAGATGATTGTTGTAGTAATATGCATAAAAATTTCTCATTAATTAAATTTTATTATTCTTTCATCTAAATAAATATTTAAATCATTATGTGTCATTATTAACGTGCAACGCACATGTTTATAGATACTAGTATGTATTAAAAACTGAATAGTTGATCCTGTGTTAGATGAGTCAAAAGCTGTTGGTAAGGAGATAACAACGTCAAATTTTGAATCTGTTGGTATCTGGCATACTGCTAAATATGTAAAGAGGTAATAAAGTGGCAATCATCAATATTTGGTGAAGCTATCTGCTTCATTCACTGAATTTGCAATGTAAACATTTCAGCATCATCAAAAAGAATTCCAAACTAAGGAGAACCAACAAGTTGAAGCCAATCTAAACTTAAAAGTTAGATAGATATCTCCAAAATGAGTCCAGGACATTATGAAATTGTTAATACTGTCAAAGAACAAAGATTTTAAAGCAACTTCCCAATCAACTTGGGCAACCTTCAATTGAAAGTCTCTTAAGTGCAGGGAACTCTCCATTCCCTGGTATATGCCAGTGCTTCCACTTCAGCATCCGTTAAGAAAATTGAATAATTCGTCCCCAGACCGATAAGCCGTTAATAAAAAAAATTCAATCCGTTTCCCGTCTGTTAAGCCGTTAAGCCGTTACCAGTAAGCTATTAAGCTTCGGTTCGGTTCGGTTTTCAGTTTCGGATCGGTTTTGAACACCCTAAGTTGTTACATAACGATGAAGTGTGTCACTTTATGTAAGAACCAATTTGGTGTGGTCGCTTCGTTACACTTGTCATTTTATCACATCTCAACCTTAATTATATTAAATAATTTTATTTTATCATTTATCCTATCTTTTTATATAATAATTTTACCCAATATTGTAATTTTTTAAATAACATTGTAAGTTTATTATTCACATTGTTAGTGCATGATCGTAAAATAATGACATACGGTACAATCTATTCAAATATTATATTTGCCAAACAATACAATACAATACGAAATAATATATAACAAGTTGTAAAGCAATAAAATTAATGATTCTAAAATTAAATAGTATAACATATCAAACATTAAATAAGAAATAATATCCGAGCATAACTTGTCTTCACAGAAAAAGAAGAAAGAAGAACAGAAAGCTATTTTCTCCTCAAAACCCCCTTTTGTTCTTGCGCTCCAATTACACAGAGCTTCGTTAACCATCTTTCTTTAAAAATCCTCTCCCTTCAAAATTTCGCGAAGTTAATGTTCATCGCTGCATTCTACTCAAAGTGAGTGGGTTATTTACACATAAAATACTTTTTAAAAATTCAGCATGCATGTATCTTTTAGTTTGAAATTTTGAACGACATTGTGTTTATCTTTTCTCTTTCTTTGTTTAATTACAGTGGCAATGGACTTAGGGAGCAGATTTATTAACCCTACGGCTAAAAGGTTACAGCCCTGTAGCCCCCGAGGTAAATTCCCCTTTCTTTTTTTCTCTCTTTTTTCTGTACATACGTGACCTAGTTTGATTTGCACTTTTTGCTAAAAAGTAAAATCAATCAGTCAAATCAACCACTTTTTAGTCCCAAATTATCAGTATTTAACAAAGTTACTAGCTTAAGTTACATGGAGCTCTTTTTTAGTGTTGATGTTTACAAAGACCTTATTAACAGACATTTGCCTTCAGTAAGTTCAATGGATACACGGAGCTGTTCTTTTGAAAATGAAAAAAGATTTTTAGTTGTTGTAGTAGTAGTAGTAGTAGTAATAGTACTAGTTGTTGTATTATAAGTATCTACTTATTTGTATTATAAACCCCATTTATGAAAGGTGTGAAATTATTAACTATCATTTAAGGTGTGAAGAAATTCTTCATTCATTATGTATACTGTATGCTAGAATGCAACTCTTTTTCTTCCTCCTGCACTCTCCTGCCAATGGATAGCAGCACATCCATTCACGATGAACCCTTTCGTTGGTTTACCATTTGCTTCCATTTGTGTGAAAAAATTGTAGCGAGTAATGCAGTTGAATGCTGATTATTCATGCATATCATATGAGTATCATATATTCTGTTGTCATCATGTCCTCTGTTCTCGTGCCTTATGCTTAAAACTTTTATTTGTGGAACAGATTTATTTTCTAAGGGAACAAAAAAGATAAAATTTGATGAAAGTGGAAGACAGAGTAGCCCTACTGTTGCATATAGCTGGAGGGAAGAATGCGAACACGAAAAACGAAAGGTGTCATCAGGAGTTTTTGGCCGCTCCGATCCGTTTGCTATTCCGGACTTGCTTGAAGCGTTAGATTCTGGGAAGTTTGGAAGTGTCACCAGAGAGATTGAGGACCTTATTAATCGGCGAATGAAGTTAGTGAACTCTTGTTTTGCAAGTGATCATTCACTTCCAAACAAAGTCTTGGAGTTGGAAAGGAACTTTGAGAAAGGGGAGTTCAAAGGAAATCAGCCTGCGCCCGATGTAATTGACTTGGAGGACGAGCAAGAAGCTAAAGGCTTTGCTTCAGCACCAATGGTTCCCTTTACATGTTTTGGACCTTCGGCTGGGCCTGTTGTTATTATTGATTCAGATGATGAAGACACTCAAAAAGACTTCATCTCTCCATCTCAGGGGATGATTCACACTCAGAAGAATTCTATTTCTCCATTTCAGGGGATCCCCTTACAGAATGCTTTTATTGACTTTCAAGTTGAGGATTTTGTGGTAAGTACATTCTAGATTGTTAAATTCGTGGAAATTCTTTATGCCACTGTTTGGTGCTATCTGTGGTGATGATGTTATTCGAAGCAGCATCACTGAATTTGTATTTCTCAATTATCTAGTTTTTCGTGAAAAAAGAATCTTACTTGATCTGCTAGAGAAAATATCTGAGCATGTTCTGTAATTGATCATGGTGAAATATAAGCTCTGACCTCCAAATCTCAAATCATATAGATCACTACTATCTATCATGGAAGTGAAGTCATGATCTACCTCAACAGGAGGAATCTAACCACTCAGTCAGCGCGGTGAATTTATTTATTTGTTTTAGGAAGATGCAGGGTAATTTATTGCTTCCAAGTAGTCCCTTGTCAAATTATAAAGTTACCTTTTAGAATATCATGGTATGCTCTACACTGTAAGAGTTAGGAGCATACGATATGTACCCTTGAACTTGAGGAGGAGTGTTAAGACTTAAGAATTTGGAAATTGTTAGTGGCAAGAGTTTATTCCTTGTAAATATGGGAAAGATGTAGAATCCCTGTTATTAAGAATAGGAATTACTTTCTTTTTCTGTTTTGAATTACTTGTAAACACCATTTAAATCCTAGTATACTTGTGGAATGATCGAGCAATTCATTTAAGTCTTCTTTCCTTTTCTTTCTTTGTTGGGGAGCATGGGTCAGGGATAAGGTGGGAGCATAAGCGGACAGGGAATGGATTTGAGATTCTTGAACTCAATGCGTACCAGTATAAATAATAAACATGTGGCATCTTTAGGCTAAACAAAGGGATAGGAAGTGTGAAATACCTATATGTGTGCATAAAGCTTTGACAACGTCTTCAGACAATCTAATGTGAAGATTGAGAAAGAGACCGTCTTTAATGTATTGATAGACCAATCAATCATCACACATCTTGCGTTTGATAAAAAAGGATATCACAATATGTCTAGGAAATCGGGAGGGGTGTTTAATATAGGGTTGTTGGAAACTTCATCAGAAACTCTTGACTGTCTGAGGCAGCATCTTAAAGTTAAACTTTGTTGAATTGTGTGTCAATGGTATTTTTTCCTATCTCAATAAATTCAGTTGCTACTTACATCGGATTTTAGAGTTTTCATCCTACGTTATGGAGGCCATGTGAGTATGTGCTTATACTTGCTAGCATTTACTGCTATATATATATATATATATGTTTTTTGATATGGTAAATGCATTTACTGCTACATAAGTCTGATAAACACCAGATCATAATTTCTTGGTGATGAATACTGAAATTTTGTCCTTGTTCTGTGATCTTGAGCTCAGGAAATGATTTCATGGTTTTTTAAAAACTGTTACTCTGTGAACTGTACAACTAGTAACATACATTTTTTATGGAAGGTAATATTTATCAATAAACGGTACCAAGACTGAACTTGTACAAAAGATCCTGGTGCAAATGTCATGCTCGTTCTAAGTCTTCGAGGAGTCAATAAGTTCCAGGATTTCACATATATCAGTTACATCTTCCCGCCTACCCTTCAACAGTCCTCCTATTCCTTTCTACCCCCTGGCTACCCATGTAAATAATACACACAACAGAATAGTATTCGGTACTCATCTAAATATCTTCCTGATCTTCTGTCCATTTCAGCTGTAAAGTAGTTGTTCCACATTCCTAGGCATCACACACTGGATTCCTTAAGATTAAAGAATAAATTCCATATCTGCCAGGCCACTGTGCAGTGAATGAAGAGATGACTACCTGATTCAATCGTCCGTTCACACATAGCACATCTGCTGCATAGATTAACCCTCTTCTTCGTAGATTATCTTGTGTTATACAAAAGTCTAGAGCTTCAACCCACCGAAAACAAGCCACTCTAGGTGGAGCTATTGTTTTCCAAATTAGATTCCAAGGCTAATTGCTAATTCTAGGCTCATCTTGTTTCAATAACATCTTGTAACATGATCGGACTGGAAATTTCCATCAATTTCTCATGTCCGGATGATAACTTTTCCTTACAGCTTTAGGGTGCAATTTATAAATTTTTCCTATTCCCACAACACAAGTGATCCTTAGTCCTCCTTTTCCCTGACACCCAATACCTTCATTAAATCTGAGATGTGAGAGCTGTGGAAATTGAATTTCAAAGTGTTATCCCCACAACACAAATGATTGTTAATCCTCTCCTCTTCCCTTAACTTCCCAAGAGCAACATTGATCATCTTGTTTTATATATGATTGGCCCGAGTTCTCTTGCGTCATTTTTATTTAGTCAGATTGCTTATGCTTCGTTGCTAATCTGTTTGAACAATGCAGGGGCAGGGGAGGGATTCTGCTGAAAGACAAACTTTGATAGAAGCTGTAAGCCTCGGTGGGGAAGCTGAAATAAAGAAAGATAAAGGTGTTTATGTTGGTGTACAAGATGATGATGAGATTGATGATGGCGCCGAGCAGCCCGATGAAGGTTTGACTGATATATGGAATGAGATGTCATTTGCTCTCGAATGCTCAAAGGTACATTTGTTTGATATTGTATTCAGCTGCATAGTCGAAACGTTGGTTATTTTGACCCTACAGCAATGAGTAACTCTCTTTACTAGGTTCTGCCACTATATTTTAAACTGGGTTCTGGAATAGTGCCTAGCAATTTGGGAGAGAATTGATAATTCTCTGTGCTGGCAATTCTGAATTATCGGCTTCTTTTGGATGTTTCAATTGTTTATGTATGTATTATTATTCTCCCAGCAAAATTTTAAACTTGCGCATGCAACTTCTATAGTCATTTCACTTTATTAGAAAAGGATTTGTAGTCATTTCAAAGGTGTTTACTATATACATGTATGGTTCCTCATTGTAATACCCTTGTACCTTGCGATTTCATTTTTGGTTTTTTCCTTTGGGGGCAAGGGAGATGATGTATGTTTAGGTGTTAAAAGCTGAAGAGAATGGAGTTGCTGACACTCACTATGATGATCTTTTTTACGAAATGTCTGCTGAAAATATGTATTATTGTGTATTAGTTGGTAATGATGGAAAATAAGATAGCTGTCTTAAACTATCACTCAATAAATGAGAAATGTTGTCTAGATGACAATGAATGGATAGTTATCTGCTTAACTTTAACGACAAATCACTAGATTGTGGGATTTTGTAAGACGCCATTGATCTGGTGGAACGGGTTGACTTTGCTCAGAAGGATGTAGAGGATGTGGAGGCAGATTACTTGTTCAAGTAAAACCTGCTGCATTTGTACGCTCAAAGGAAATTAGTTCCTTATTCAATTATAAGAAATATTTGATATTTTCAATAGATAGTTGGTGAATTATGAGGATAATCATTTGTAATGAATGTTATATATGTAGTAAAATTAGGCAAATAAATGATTGTTGAGCTGTTGACATAGGTTAGTTGAACTTCACTCATACGAGGGAATTGGTAAAGTACAAAAAGGAGCACTTAAAAGCTGGCCTATTTTGAAATTTTTCCTCAAATCAACTTTGTAGCAAACTTGACACTGAACTTCTTATAGATTAAAGGGTGATGGATTTGTGTCATAGGTCACAGGTTCAAGCGCCCACACCATGCAAAGCAAAGCCTGGTATTTAAGTGGAGAAAGGTAGAGGGGCGGGCCCATTATCCACCGAGTTTCGAAGGCTGCGGTTGGTCCAAAGGATCGGCCCCAGACGGATTTCTCGGTCATCAAAAAAAAAAGATGCCTGCCTCTTTTTATGTTTGATTAGAAACTACCTGTCGAGAAGAGTCCGTGAAAACATGAATAGAAAGATATGACAGAATCAAGCACATCATAGACGAACATTAAGCATCAATTTCCGAAGCATGTAAAGCATTATGCTTTGAATTGTTTGAATTTAAGACTCTCGGGCCTTAGCTTCTTGGAGTCCTACTGCGAAGTACTCCAATCGTGAAACAAATGTGAGAGTTCCCATAAAAGGGTAGGTTGGGTCTGGAGGAGTTTTGGTCAAAGAATTGAACAATTCTGATGGAGGAAGCTTCATTACCTCCTCCCGGAGCGATGATAGATGATGCAACATTGCAACCTCAATTGAGGAGTTGTGGAATTAAGGATTGCTAAAATTCTTTATAAAAATTGAAACATGTAGTATATGATATAGATTCGTCTTTTAAGTTTCTGCAATCCTTTCAGGATTTGTAGGGGAATGCCATGGGAGCTTGGTGCACTAATTCCCTCTATGCGTGGGGTCCAATGAAGGGCTGGACCTTGTTCACAACCTTACCTTTCATATTTGCAGGGGGCTGTTCCCACGGCTTGAATCTTCTCCTGGTCACATGGCGGTGACTCTTACTATTGCCTCAAGGCTCTCTTAAAGAAAAAATTATATCAAAAGAAAAAAAAAAAGGATTGCGCAAAATAAGCTTGGTTGGTTGAGGTGAGCGTCTCTTGAGCTTGGCATGCAAGCAGCAAGAAATTGGCTTTGTAGCCACGTACACTGTACAGTGTGGGGATAGACTCCACTATGGCCTGATGCACACATTGTCTAAGGAAAAAGAAACAACAGATGCATCGAGGATGCCCCATTCAGTGTTTACTATGAATTATAACTGTGATATCTAGCCTTATAATTCATACGTTTTAGTTTCTTCTGCCTTTTCCATAATTTACTTTCATTCAGTGAATTCTTTCACTTTGGTTTCTTGTGAACCTTTTTATGAATTTTTCCAGGATTATATGCAAATGGTCGTAAAAGCTAAAATATGAAAAGAAAGGACTAAGCTTGAGTGGAGATGACATTATACCTTGGACAAGTATTAGCACTATACATCTGTGTGCGCTTTAAAATCATAGTAGACTACATCGCTTACAGTACCTTCTTGGTAGAATCTCTATGAAACATTTGCTGTATTGGCATCTATCTATCTACAAAATCGCCTTACGCTCACGTTCCTTTTTTTTTCCAACCACATGTCGAGTTGTACATTTCAAATGATCACATCAAAACAAACGTGCAGTTGCAATTCAAAGAGAGTATTTGTTCTAATGTTAGAGTCAACAGTTTGCCTTGTTGTATATGTAAATTGTTCTTTCCTGGCTATTAGATATTCTACGTTTTATTTGACTGTTGCATTTAAAAATAGGATGTTGCTGAACCTTCACCGAATGAGCATACAGTTGAAGAGGAAGACGAGTGTGATCATTCCTTCATCTTGAAAGATGATATTGGGTATGTCTGTCGTATATGCGGAGTCATTCAGAGAAGCATTGATACCATCATTGAATTCCAGTATTCGAAGGTCCGGCTTTCAATCCTTGATCATCTTTTGTTTTGGATATTGTGCTTGGGAAAAAATTAGTACATTGATCATGATTATTTGTGTTAACTGTTTTTTGCTAAATCATCTGAACTGCTTTGGACCTTGATGATTAAGTTGTGTAGCATTTGTCATTTGACCTATTAACCCAGTTTACTGCCCGTCTTAGATGAATGTTTATTTGACTTAGAAACAAATGCTGGGCGAGAACTGAAAGTAACTTGTCATCCTTCCTTACTGAGTCCGAAAAGTTAACAATTTTTTTGGTATTCTCATTCACTGGAAAATGGAACTCTTATAACTTGCTAGATACTAAAACATCAGAAGGAAATGAATGATGATTTTGTTACTATAAGAAGAAATTGCATAAGCTTTTTTCGCAACTGTTCGGGGAGGTGGTCAAAAGCTTTGATTGGCTCATTGTTGTGACCCTGTCTTTACCAGTCTGAGGTAGCATTGTAGGCTGGTTTAATAGAAGTCATTGACTTAATTAGATGGCCTTCTAATCTTAAGTATCTGGAATTATTTCACAGACGTGTTTTTTGCATTTTTTAACAGGCCTCCAAGATAAGAACGTACCACTATGAAGGTCGGTCAGCCAAGGATATAGGGCATGCTGAACTCCTTCCTGAGGGCATCATTTCATCTGATGACATTGATACGACTGAAATTTGTGTTCATCCTAGACACAAGAAACTGATGAAAGCTCACCAAGTTGAGGGATTTAATTTTCTTGTTAGCAACTTGTTGAAAGATAAAGGAGGCTGTATCATGGCTCACGCCCCTGGATCTGGGAAGACTTTCATGATAATCAGCTTCCTACAGAGTTTTATGGCCAATAATGATAGAGCTAGGCCTTTGGTGGTGTTACCTAGAGGAATCTTGGCTACATGGAAGAAAGAGTTCTTGAGGTGGCAGGTAGATGAAATTCCCCTCTATGACTTCTACTCAGTAAAAGCAGATAATAGATCTCAACAACTGGAAGTTCTGAAGCAATGGTCGCAGGAAAGAAGTATTCTTTTTCTAGGCTATAAGCAGTTCTCAACAATCGTGTGCGACAATGTTGGTAGTACGACTGCAGCTGCTTGTCAGGAGATTCTGTTGAAGTGCCCATCAATTCTCATTCTTGATGAAGGGCACACTCCGCGGAACCAAGACACTGATGTTTTGACTTCACTCGAGAAGGTCCAGACACGACTAAAGGTGGTGCTTTCTGGCACCCTCTACCAAAACCATGTTAAAGAGGTCTTTAACATTCTGAACCTTGTGCGGCCAAAATTTCTCAAGTTGGAAGATTCCAGAAACATCAAAAGGACAATACTGAGCAAAGTGGCCAGCTCAGGCAGAAAGAACCTCTTGAAGAAAAGTAATGATAATGATTTTTATGAGTTAGTAGAGCATACATTGTTAAAGGATGACAATTTCTCAAGGAAGAGTTCTGTCATACTAGGTCTGCGGGATATGACCAAGAAAGTGCTTCACTATTACAAGGGAGACTTCCTCGAAGAACTTCCAGGATTGGTGGATTACACTGTCCTTCTAAACCTCCATCCTAAGCAGAAAAGTGAAGTTGCAGAGCTGAAGAAACTGGGAAGAAAGTTCAAAATCAGTTCTGAAGGAAGTGCAATGTATGTGCACCCACAATTGAAGAGCCTTTCAAGAAACTTTTCTGTTAAAGAAAGAGTTGATGAAGAGAAGATTGATATGCTCTTAGAGAATTTGGAAGTGAGGGAAGGAGTGAAGGCCAAATTCTATCTTAACCTGCTGCAGCTGTGTGAATCAAAAGGTGAAAAACTGCTAGTGTTTAGCCAGTACCTCTTGCCTTTGAAATTCTTGGAGAGGTTGACTGTTAGGACTAAGGGTTACAGTCTGGGGAAGGAAATATTTCTGATCACTGGTGATTCAGACTCGGAAACGAGGGAGTCATCAATGGAACGGTTTAACACTTCAGCAGATGCTCGTGTTTTCTTTGGTTCAATTAAGGCATGTGGTGAAGGAATATCACTTGTTGGGGCATCTCGGATTATCATATTGGATGTACATCTCAACCCGTCAGTAACCCGTCAAGCAATAGGGCGTGCATTCCGACCAGGTCAGGTCAGGAAAGTATACACTTACAGATTGATAGCCTCAGGTTCTCCGGAGGAAGAAGATCATGAAACTTGTTTTAAAAAGGAGTCTATTGCAAAGTTGTGGTTTGAGTGGAGTGAGTATAATGCTCAGCCCGATTTTGAGATGGAGACTGTCAATATTGAAAATTGTGATGATATGTTTTTGGAATCACCACGTCTTAATGAGGATGTGGTAGCTCTGTACAAAAGGTCAGCGAGAATTACTTTCTTTGAGTGGATACTTTTTATGGTATTTTGACTAGTATTTCTGATCCCTTTTTCCATGTTCAGGTAGACTGATTGAGAAGTATCAAACAGCTCAAGTGCAGATGTGGTCATCTAACAAATGGTGGATCCATTACAGCTTCCATGCCAATGAAAGCTTAGGGTCTGACAGGAAATGCTGTGTTATTTGCAGACTGCATATTATCTGGCAATTATTTTTGTCCAGAACATGTCAATGTTCAAACTGATTGTAAATATTTTTCCATGTCCAAGACTTCTTCTTGTGTAAATCTCTTCATTGTGCCTCCTCTTTAATGTTATTCTGTAGATGTTAGAAATAGAGATCTGAAAGGAAATTCGTAGACCTCACTTCCACCCGGTTACTTTGCTCTCGTTCCCCCTCTTGCACCTCGAAAAGGACTGGTTTGAATTATGAGGTTGATTAAACTTGATTAGCAGCAGAAATAGTTTGGAACTTAGAGATCTAACCACCACGAAATCTTTTCTCTAACCCTCTTGGTGATCTGTGACAGCACAAAACTTGGTATGAAGCTGGATCTCAAAGTTCTGCTTAGGTAGGAAAAGGAGATACAATATGAGACTAGGCGAGATCAGGAAATGTATATAACATATTTCCAACTATACAACAACTATGTTCAATCTCAAGCAAGTTGGGATCGACTGTATACCAAATTCCAACTATCAAAATCAATAATATATGTTATATCTTTACAGACTTTACAGAATTAATAACTTGGGGAACTTCCCATCGAATAATTTGTTATATTACAACATTGATTAATGAGACTATTACATCACAGTGAACTTGACTTTAAGCTTCAAACTAACCAGCAGAGTGAAGCTGAATGCTTCTTGGATGTTCCAAAACTTTGCAGTGTAATTTTACATCACATATCATGCTATAAAATCATGTAGCAGATGGTAGGAGCCAAAAAGGATGCTGCCTGTTCCCAGAATCCAAACAGTTGAATTCTGCTGTCTCAGAGACCATGGTAGTAGGTGCTGTGCTATAGATCTCATCTACCCTTAACGGTACATAACTACCGTGAGACTCGATAGACATCGGTAGGCTGCTTCCTTCACCTTGCTGCAACCCCAGTGTAAGTGAAACTCCATTAGGAAGTACATTTCCACTTCCCAATCTACCAAAATCTAAGAACCTATCATTGCCTTGAACAAATGTGTCCTGAAAAAGGGTGCAATTATCCATAGCAGGCCGTGGTTCGTCTCTTTGAGTTTGATTTTCCATTCGAGATTGAATTTGAGTTTCTGCATTATTTGCTCCTTCCATTTCTACATCAGCAACATGGTTGGATTTTGACTCCAAGATTTGGTCACTATTGTACTGCTCATATTCTGAGGTTTCATTATGTTTCAATTCTTCTGTTTCCTCGACTTTTGAGTCTTTTGTTGCAAGTCTGGAGGCAAATTCTGATGGAGAGTTTGAGTCCATTTCAATATCACCAGCTTCTTCTTTGTACATTTCCTCAACCATAGGCTTCCAAAGACGTACCCGTGCATTTATAAACCAATTTGATACCTGAGACATGACATCAGTTCATTAACCAAATATTAAGCCAATATCAAACGTCCATGTAAAGCAAACGAACCAAGTGCCTACATATTTATTTTCGATTGGAAACTGCCTACTGTTTGAAACCAAATGAAATTTTCTTTAACAAACTGAAGACTCTGTTCAGTGCATTAAAGTTTGCCTGCCCAAATTTAAATCTTTGAGTAGCTGCACTGATGCAGGAAGGAGCCCTTGGCCAGTGGACTCAATGATTCAATCGACTAAAAATTCAAGAACTCCTTTTCAATAAACTTCTAATCAGTTAAGACCAATAATTGTTGACGACTAAATGATCCCTGAATGTTATCAGTGATGTAGAAACTTCCAACACGGGTGGTTAACTGACTGAAGCGTTTAATGCAGATCCGTAAGGCAGTTAAACCTGGCAACTTATCCTGGCTGCAGCAAATACTGAAATACCTTGAGACTGGAAACTTTAATTATAGGATGACTATGAGAAACAAACAGCCTGGGTACCATAAATGTAACATTTAAAGATTTTATACAGCCACATTTTAGTGTGATTCATGGTAAGAAGACCGTAGTTTCAACATGTTCTATTGCCTTTTTCATCTGGATGATCACTAGGTAATAAACATTCTTTTCATGAACAAAATAATTCCACTCCAGGATTCAATAATCGACGTACCTAAGGTCTGCAAGTCAAAGATAGGATAAATGTACTTACTAAAGTAAGACTAACGGAAAATGTTTCAGATACAAAAATACACATGCTGAAGGAACAATGTCATTCTTATAATAATCAATCTCTAGCATGCCAACTTTCACTATCTTGAGATCACTAATAAGCATAGAGGCACCGTCTTAGAGAGTCTTCTTGTAGAACAATCTTTTGAAGAAACATAAACATCCATATGTTGGCTTCAAGAAAGACTAATATATGTTAGCATTTGCAGATAGTAAGATCTTATACCTGACTTCTCGTTAAACCAGTTTGCCTTGCTAGCATAATTTTGTCAGAATCTTTCGGGTAGCTGGAAAAAGAGAAACAATTACAAATTAGACGACCAGAGTTCTTTTTTGGAGATAAATTGGATGACTGGATTGATCAACTTACGGATGAAGAAAATGCTCGAAAAGCCAAGCGCGCAAAATTGAAACAGAGCTTTCAGGCAAACCCCTCTGAGGCCTCCAGGCATGTTGTTGCATCATACCAAGCTGCTGTAGGGCTCTGTGCTGTCTAATATGCTGATCCACATAGCGCAAGCGTGATATTCCAACCGCTTTGCTGTTTTCTGAAGCATCTTGCTCTCCAAGACTTCTTCGTGATACTCGAATCTGATCACAGATTGCATCACGCAAGCAACGGAAGTGACGGGAAATTGTGTGGAGAGCAAGAGCTGTGTATGGCTTAGCTGCTCCATCTCCAGCTACTACATCAAATGATGAGACCACTATTTGCATCTGATGATAATATTGTCTGTACCTTCTATCAATCTGTGACAATAAACCATAACTCAACTTCCACTTTTTATTCAAATCACACATGGCAAAGAGATAAAATGGTTTAAATGAGCTCCTAAATTATAAATCCAGCCACATATCAAGAGAAAAAAATGTGGAGGAATCTACAATTTAGGAATAATACCTACTATAAATCCTTGTAGTGAACTCATATTACCATCAGTAGCATTCATAAACTTAATTACTAGAAACTCTGGCAATAGTGGATGAGTCAAAAAGAAGGATGCCAATGTACGACAAATGCCCTTCATTAACTGAACACAAATAATGACAGCAATGATACTATTATAACAGTCGGTGAAATTTCTTCCCAAGAGTGTATCTTGTATCACACTGCAGTTGGTCATGCCTTATATTTTAAGTTTGCCTTTTTACAGAAGCCATTCATTGGAAACACAGTAGTGATACTATTATAACACTTAACTCTCTTTAATTATCCCTATGAAGTGATTATTTGAAGTATGCTATTTCATTACCAAATTCATAGAGATACATTTAAGAAAAGCTTTGTAAATGCTGTCTGGAGCCGAGGGTCTATCGGAAGCGGTCTCTTTGCCCTTCCGGGGTAGGGTTAAGGCTGCGTAATTCCTACCCTCCCTAGATCCCACTTGTGGGATTATATAGGGTGGTGGTGGTTGTTGTTTGTTGTTTCTAAATGCTGTCTGGAAGTCAAAGTTCCATCAGACAAGCTGCTTTATTCATAATAATTTCCCCGGCCACATTGTAATATATCAAAAGAAGCACATTTCATCACAATTAAAGGTCCTTTGGGACAAGTTAGCCAACGGAAAGATGAATATGAACCGTCAAAGAAGTCCTCGACACACTGCAGCCACCACTTTGACTCCTTTTATGCAATTATCAGTTGAAATAAAAAAAATTGGGATGTAGAGTATTAAAATCCTAAACTAATGAGCAAATACATGCCACGAAAACCTTGAAAACCACCAAAAATTGATGTACAAAACACGATTTTCCATGGATCATACCTCATCCAGCATCGACAGAAGCTTGGTCAGTTTGTTCTGCACTTCTTGCTTCTCGGTTTGTGAAAGTTCACTTTGTTGATTTTTCGAATCTTGAGGATTTGTACTCCCATTTGCAGGAGGATCTGATGATTTATTTTTCGAGTCGCCATCAGACTCTCTAGACTCCTTTGTCAACTCTTTCTTAGAATTATGCTCCTTGATAGCCTTTCTGACATTAACAACCTCATCAAGCAAATACTGAGCTGCTTTCAAATACTTTGAGTTGGGAACATTTCTTCCAATACTCGACGTACCATATGGAGAATTATACCCTCCTTTTATAGCATCTGAGTTGCTTCCAGGATAATCTGGAGGCAAATAATCTGCATTTCTTTGTTGTTTTGGTTGGGAATTATCACCATCTCCGAAGGACACATTGCCACCACTAACTTCACCTGGAATAGATGAAGCAGGATTCAAGAATGACGTAAAACCTTGGCTAGGATTCTGAGATTGGACGTGTGAAATTCCAATTCCAGATGGTATATTGGAGCCAAGACTGAGGTATAGCATCTCATTCCTGCTATCTCTCCAAGCAGAAAAATCATGAATTCCCATTCGCGATCCTCCAAGATTAGATAATATTTCCTGTTGTGATGTGCTGTTGGAATCGGAGTCTCCAACTGGTGGGATATCGATGCAGCTGTTTTGCTGTTGGGAAGTACCGGTCAACATATCTGAATATGTCCCAGAAGAAGAATAGTTCATAAACACCATCATGTTTTCTTGAGCATTTGAAGCTTCTGAATAAGAACCAGGCAAAGATTGCCTAAAATATTGAAATGTCTCAGCTTCTCTTTGATTGTTTGGATTAGGAAAATAAGTTGCCATCCTTGGATTTCTCACTAATTCTCCTTTTTTTTTAAGTTCTTAGATCATTAACTTTTGTGTTTCAAATTCATACAGGTTGATTATCCAATTACAGTATCCTGCAAAGGGAAATTTAAGATATCAATGACACGAAAACGGAAGAGAATGCACTTCTATAGTGCTCGCACTATGGTACTAAACTGAGTAGAAACATGAAATTGATTACAATTAACACCTAAGTTGAACCCTTATCAGAGTTTTAGGCAATTCACCAATTTCAAACTCCGGGAAGATAATATTAAAGCACGATAAAAAACGTGACGAATGTCAAACTTCAAAAGCTGTTGCAACTGCTGAACATGTTTATATATGTATGTCTCACTTAACATGATCTCTTCAAGAAAATTGAAGTGATAGAATCAAACAACTACTGTTGTGCCTCAATCCCAAGCAAATTGGGGTCGGCTATATGAATTTTCACTTCCATATCGCTCAATTTAAGCTCATCTCACTCTAAAGAATCAACCCAAATTCAAAATCAAATCATAAAATAATAATGACTAATAACATATTGACGCACCCATCTTTACCAATGCTTATAACTCCTGACTAGACAAAAAACTAAAATTGCATACCAAACAAGATGAACTACATGGTCTTTGCTCTCCACACAATCCATTAAAAAAATAAAACATGTACTAACAGATAATTTGTTCACTAGAGTATATATAATGAAATTCGGCAGTAACCATTTCCCAGTAACAGTCACATGGAAGCAGCAAATTGGAAATTACTATTTACAACATGTAATTATTTTCTTCTAATAATACATATTGCCCACTGACAAGAATCCATTTATTTTACAGAAGTTGGGAACAAAGTCAAAATAGAGAAAACAGTAACTATAATAATCTTTTACCTGAGAATCTGCAATATTTGTGTCTTCTCTGGGGAACAGAAAAGCTTCGATCGACCAAAAAATTCTTTCTTGAAAGCAAAAACACTGATCCCTATACTCAAATACCATCTCCTTTAACTCTTGCTTTCTGGTTTTCAGACATAATACAAGTCAAAATGACCAAGAAATAAGAAACTCCAAACACCCCCAAAAAATGAAAAATAATTAATCTTTAATGTACAAAGTAGTAGTAGTAATAGTAGTACAAGAAATTAATAAATCCTCAGTCCTGTAGTACTACTCTTCTTACTTATCATATATTCTCTATCCATCAATTTATCTATTCACACGTGAGAGCTGCAAAGAACCATACAAAATATCACACGTATACACAGCCCTTTCTCTCTCCTCACCTTTCTTTCTTACACACTTTCTCTCTCTATATCTACATGAAAGCTCCAAAAAATGTTTTTTTTCTTTTCCTTTCCTATATGCAGAACTCAAAAGAGACAGACTTTCCTATGAAAAATCATAATCTTTCACTTTCAATCTTTATCTCTTCCTTAATGAGGTTTTTATTCTGTTTGTTTTTTATTTGTTGTTACTGTTATATACTTAGTTCTTTCTTGATTATTTTTTATTTTTATTTTTATTTTTATTTTTTTTACAATTTTAGTTTTATGTTTGGTTAAGGAGTGCAATCTCTAACTACCAGTTGGTACATAGACCTAAAACCTCTCTAATATCTTTCTTTTTTCTTACTCCTCAACTTCTGTATGTTCCTCTCATCTTAAGCTTGTATATAGAAGGTTTTTTTTTTGCAGCAATAGCCACCTTACATGACTTTGATAAGATTTTTGTTTTCTTTTCTCTGCGTGTCATTTCTATTCGAAATATTTGATAATATTTTTTTTCGTTTCTAATTCGGTGTCTGGTATTGTTTTACACCCAACTAATTCGAACTCACGTTAAAAAAATGTGACTCCATTCCTATGTTCGAAATCAGAGTTTTGATTAAGGATGAATGATACTTAATACAGCACTTCACTATAACCTTTGATATTGATATGGTAATATTTTATTTATGAATCTTTTTCATGATTATCTATAATTTGAACTCATTAAATATTTTGAATTTTGATATGGAGTACTTACTTTGTCGAATTAAATATTCAATTATTACTTTAATAGTATATTTTAGTGTTAACACAATATTTTTCAAAGTAGCGTTTGAATTTCATGCAAAGTTGAAAGTGTTGCTGTACTCCCATACATGGAGCATCATTTTTGCAAGTAAAAATAAAGTAGCATTTATTTGTTTTTTCTAATTTGTTTCAGTTAGTAAAATTTAGTCAAGTGTACTTTCTACACTTTTCCTTTTGTCGAAGGGCATGCTTCTTTTCCTATCATGATAATTAATAATATAAGAACTCATTTGGAACAAGAGATAAAGAATAATTAATTTCGAAATTAAATTTGAAATGAGTTTATTTCATGTGTGGTTGGAATAAAATTGTGATATAACTAAATCTCGAGATTAGTTATCATGGGATTGTAATATTTTTTTATTTCTACGGAAGGGTGAGATAACTAATCTTAGAATAACTAATCCCTAAATTCTAAAGTAAACATGTTCTCAGGTACATTAATTTTCTTTTTTTTTTTTGGTTTTCCCACCCGGTATTCAGTACCCGCATTATAAGAGCCCGACTATATCCGAATTCGCGCTGTGTAAGGCCCATTCGGGAGGAAGCACTCCCTACCAAGGATTTTCCATACGCAGGGCTCGAATTCGAGACCTCTAGTTAAGAGAATAACAACCTCATCCACTGTACTATATCTTTTGATGGTCTCAAGTACATTAGTTAAAAGTTGAATACTATTTTATTTTTTTATATTTGTTCCTAAAATTAAGGACATAAGCAATATATCTTGCATTTGTCAACGAAGCAAAATACCTATGTTAAACTCTTACGTTTTCTTTTTCTATAAAAAGGGGAAATTTTTTAAAATTTTGTCCTTCATGGTTTCTACGATGTTAACTTTAGCTTCTATGTTCGTCATCTTTTTTCCCGCATCAAGGTATAATATACATTATGTCTTTGTTTTTCTGGTTTATTTACAATCAACGAGTCATTCTACTTTTATTCTCACCTCTTATTTTTTCAAAAATAAGACAATAAAACCAAAATATTCAACGTGTGTATGTGCTGAAGATGATTATCATCGTAATTTCACCTAGTTATATAGTTGAGCCTCGTTATATATACTGGCCCGTTACATTTCCCCTAAAACCCCAGCCAACAACACAACCAAAGTTGAGGATTTAAAGTTTTGTATTTGTTCCACGCATAAAGCAGATAAAGACTTAGAAAATATAAATCTTACTCTAATATATATCCATGCATGTGACTTTAATTAAATTAATATTAAGAAATTTGCTATATTCTCCTGGAATATTAAGTAGGGCGGCTTAACTAAAATTAGTTAAATGGATTAACTACACGAGATACTCGTTAAAGCATCTTGGTTGTTGTCTATTTATTACCTGCATTTTTATTCAAAAATTGTACTTTCGTTATTGTTGTACTTGGAAAATCATGCAATAACGTGTATTCGAGCAACTCTTGGAGTCCGCTTGGCCATGAAAAGTTTTTCACATTTTTCCCCCTTTTTTTTTTTTTTTACTTTTTTTCGAAATTAATGTTTGGCCATAAATTTTTTAATTTTTACTTGAAGATAATTTTTTAAATTTTTCGAAAATTGAAAAAACTCCAAAAAGCTTTTTATCAAAATTTTTACTCAGATCACTCACAAAAATTTAAAAACAACCCAAAATTATATTTATTATCAAACACAACTCTAATTTTCAAATACTATTTTCACTTGAAATAATTTTACAATTTTTTTCGAAATTACAATTCTTATGTCCAAATGCCCACTTAATATTTGACGAAGGTAAAAAATTCCACATTCTAGTGTTATGGCTCTAATGTTTACTATGGTAATTAATTCGTTTAGTATGAGTGCAACTTGATATTTTTAATGAGGAAAGTACTAAGTAGGCATAAAAATGAAAATCATACACCATTTTACTATAGATGAAACCCAAAGTTTAATTCACTGTCAACCACAATATGACGTAGTATGAATAACATAATGTGTATTGCCAAAGTAATTTAATGAATTAAGTAAAGTTAGTTGAGTGTTGATACCAAACACCATTATATAAATTCATGCACCTTAAGGATATGCCTAAAAGCCGGCATTCTTAGCTTATCATAAATCCAAGAAAAAATATTAAATAAAACTACTACGTATGACTTTGTCTTGTATATTACTGTCAAATTATTGATATGATTGTTGGATTTTCAACTAAAATGGGATTTATACAATAGTAAATCTTAAAACATAGGCCACCTTAACATTAATACTCCTAACTTAACCAAATTGATTAAACACGTGGCCACAATCAAAAGGAAGGAGCGTTTTTGATTACCTACTAGGGTGGATTATGGATAGTTCTCATTCAGAAATTAGAAGTAATTTATGCATCGATTCTCAAACTTGTTGGTGACGAAAATGGGACCCCTCGATTGCATTAAAACAAGACTAATGGGGTTCGAAATGAGGTGGAGCCGTGGAGCAGGTTGCATGGGGAAACTTATAGGCGAATCCGTGTTATATTAAAGGCCCCACATCCTGCCTTGGCGGAAAATGCCGCCTATACCCCTAAAAAGCCTTTTGTGATTTTTTGGACGAGAAATAAGGTGAATTTGACCAACACGGTGGGAATGCATTAATAAAGGACAAGAGAGAACTCAAATTTTTTAATTTACTGTTTCGTGATATACGAACACATGGCCAAAACTTCATTCCCCACTTTATCGGATTCTTTTAGTATCCAACCTGCTCCATCTGTTCTATCAGAAGACTTTTCTTCCCTTTAACATTCTGATCACGCCCAAAGTATATCCTCTAAATAGGATTCTGCGGACGTTGCAAATAAAACCCAAGTATTAAG